>JAJJWX010002466.1:0-22152 GCA_023529315.1 Papaver bracteatum
GGTGAACAATGGTGACTACTATTAACATTGCTATTTCTGGTAGTAATAGTAACGCATAATAGTTAGTCACCTTTTCTATTTCTTTTGGTGAGTGGAGTTGCATCGATGTTAATAGAATGAAAGAGCGTATGGTGACAAACGAGTTAGTGGCATTCCAGGAGTGACTACGGGTGGAACTGCAATTTCTCATCTACAGGTTTGCTGGATGATCCGATCATCCTGATTAAAATGCTTAGTGCTGGACGTAAGGAGGCTTATGATAATGCTTGTGTTTGTTTGAGGTCTTGTGGGAATTTGGATTAAACTTGGAAAAAAGCTCAATGTTAAGTGATAGCGGCGTGAGATGAGTTGGCTTAATCTGAACTATTTGTGGAGCTAGGATGTAAGATTGAATCTTTACAGCTCACTTGTTCGGGATTCTCGAGTGCGGTGCGCTAGAACTGTGGCCGTAATATGGAAGGTGGTGATTGAAAGAATGAAGAAAAAGTTGGCTCCATGGAAAAGAAAATTTGTCAACAAGGCTGGTAGAGTTGCGACTCTTATTAAAACTTCTGCAGGAAAGTATTGCGACATATTACATGGCTTTGTGTTACCTTAAAGTGCTTGTCGGTGGAAAAGTGATTGAGGCGACATAATGACAGAAAGTTTTTATGGGGGAGGATGATGGGAGAAAAGAACAATGAGTTGGGTTTCTTGCAGAAGATGCCAGGGGCTAAGAAATATGAGGATTGGGAATCGAAGCTTAGAAGAATGATCAATGGAGGTCATTGACTACGAGAAATGGCATGGAAGATCTTGTGTTGATAATCAGCGGAATGACATAAGGAGGGAGAATTATGAGCGAGAAGACTGAATACGGTGATTCGTTCTCAGAGGCACCTATTTGAGACCAAAGCATCACGTGGGAAAGAGTCTATGGTGAGGCTGTCTTCGCAGAGCATACAAAGACTTTTGTGAAACGGTCGAAATCGTGGGTAAAAAATGGGAAGAAGGTAAGATTAAACGGCAACGGTAATTGGGTGAGAAGAGGCGCTCCTAAGGATAAATATCCCATCGAGATTATACAAAGTAAGTGCCCGGAAAATGAACGCATTGGAGAGGCATGTGGACAACTGCTTGGAACTCTGTCTTTGGGAGAACAATGGGCCAACGAGAGAGTATGAGACTTGTTGGAAATTAAGCATGACTTACAGAAATTCATCTACGGCTCACGGGAAGAAGCGCGGCGTGAGTACTTACGCGGCGAAGGGAAATTTACAACATGGTGAGCTATCAGGGAGGAGATATGGGAGTGTGCCAAAGTGGTGACAAGCAAGTTTAGCGCAACTCTGAGGTCCTTTTTCTGGTAATGGGGCAGCTACTGCACCACTGTTGCCAACCTGGTGTTATCTTTCGAGAATAGAAGTATTCGGCAATTAACTTAAACTTGCTGATACATCTGATAAAAGGAAATCGCAGGATCATTTGTCAGTTAGCGCAGGGTAAAGGTATCTTGGAATGCGTTTTAAACTCATGTAGTAGTGCGATGGGTTTCTCAGAGACTCTGGAAGGGATTGTTTACGGAGATGTGCAGCGTGAATACTTTGAAGTTGCAAGGCGGAGGCTAGTAGATTGGTTGGAAATTGATTCCGTTAGCAATTTGTTGGGAAGTATGGTTAGAAAGAAATGGTAGAATTCATGGGGTAGCTTAAAAAGCGAAGGGCGTAGATGGTGTGTGCTATGAAGATAAACATTCCGTTTGTGGAGCCTCGAGCACGAGACATTTTCCAAAGGATGCTCGAGTGAATCAAATTCTATTCCATTGGGAAGAAGTTATGGGCGTGAAGATAGGTCTTTGTGAGAAGTTCAAGTTTTGGGGTACTCCTTGTACGGAATTGATCTCTTTGTAGTCTCGTACATTTTCTCTCGTTAATACATCCTTTTCTTCTTCAAAAAAAAAATGATGAAGATACTTGAATCCGGATTTAGGTTTAATGCGAAATGAAGCGGAAATGAGATTTGTTGGCAATTATTAGTGACCAATGTGACCGAAAATCCACCGTGTGCCTCGATATTTTTGACTCAAATTCGGCCATTATGACCCCAAAATTTTCTACTTGGCCTAAAAATCTGCATGGTGACTTGAAATCTATCTCATGATCTAAAATTTTGCTTAGTGATTCAAAATTCTGACTCATGGCCTACCATAAAATTGATTTTTATGTAAGGGTTCTGCTTCCTCATCTAGAATAAAATTGCCATGTGGGTAAAAGTTCTTTTAGTTCCCTAAATTTTCTTATAATTCAAAATTCATCTCGTTTGCAAAAGAATCCAAAATGTACCCCGTGCCCTTGATCCAAAATCTGCCCCATGTGCGAAAAATAAATTTCCCATAAATATGTGCTGCAATTAGCATTTTTTTTCTTAACCGAGTTAAATTTCATCCATTGGCCACATCCCTCCCTTCCTAGTTTTTTCTTTTTCTTATAATTGGCAACAGATTTGGTCAGGAGCAACACAAATGGAGAAAGTGAGAAAGAAAGAGTGTAGTGTATGTACTGTTATGCACGTAATGAACACTAATTGTGGACATTTTCCTAGTGTACGGTGTATGCTGAGGACACTTTTAGTGGTCATTCTTCTTCGTGTTTTCTTGATTTATTTTCTGGATTATGCTTGCCATCGTCCCTAAAATAAAAAAAGGAAACTCCACTTAAGAATCAGGTGAAGAAAAAAAATTAAAAAAATAAATAATCATTTTCACATATGTGATTTGTCCAATCGATCCTTGCAGCAGAATCATCGTCGTCCTATTATACAATATGTTTGCATGCAAAATGGTTGACAAACTTGGAGTTAATATCAACGTATACAAACTTGGAGTGTTGAAGAAGAAAAAACGTGCCAATTATTATGACTTGCCAAAAAATGAACAAATGGTTTGGCTGCTAGATAATCTTAGCAAGAGCATTCTGGAGTTTCCATTATATTAAGTTACGATTACTTAGATTGATTTATAAGAGAACGTATAGTTTGAAAATTCAACCCCAATAACAAAGAGTGGTAGCGTTGGTGTGATATAATCTCCGAAACATGCATGAGCTTGATAGGATTACCCTATATGCAGCAAATAGAGCAGTAGAAATATACAACAAAGAGAAGAATACTAGCTTAAGCCTATGATTTGAAGCTTATTTTAGTAGCACACGATCAGAAGAATGAAAGTCGAGCATACGAAGTTGATATGACTATGTGTAGGATGGATAGGAACGTTAAGCAATGCGTGCATATCAAATCCTTCCAACAAGTTTAGTTTTTGTTAGAATGATCCTACGTCCTCGGAGGACATATAAGCTCACCATTTTACTCATACTAAAAGAGTTCCTCGTTGGTTGTCAATTGTCTTTCTTATGATGTTTTTTTGTTTGGTTTGAGCTGTAAGAAGTGAGTTATTTATGTCTCAATGTCCTTTAATTGTTTTGGTTCAAAATACGTACGCACCTTAAGACGACATATGTTAGAATGCCGAAAAGAAATTCAGGATCCTTGAGGTTGTTCTCATCCGTGTGCTTTCTTTTCATGAGTACCCTTGCATCAATTACTAAAAAAATTGCTGAATGATCGAAAATCCTACTCATGCCTAAATTTTAACACCTAATCTAAGTTTTGTTTAAGGGTTTCCACTGTGACCAAAAATTCGACCTGCTTTAGTGACCCAAAGTCGACCGTTATGGCCCCAAATATTCCCACTTGACCCAACGCACTTGTCTCTTTAAATTAGCGTAGCTAGCTATCAAAAATTTGCTTAGTGATAAAAAATCCGACTATTGGACGAAATTCGACGCGTAACTTGAATTTTTCTCTAGTGTACACGTTATAATCTAGTTAATGTAAATATTTGCAGTGAGTAAATATTTGACATGCGACTGAAAACATTTATCTGGTGACCTTCTCATTTACAGAAGCATTGCCAAATTTATCGTATGCCCTTGACCAGATTTCTGCCACCTTTACCAAAAATGTACATGTATACATTTTTAATATCCTAAGTTGAAGGGCGTTATTAGCTGCGCATAATGCACACGTACTGAATCTTGAATTGGCACTTTAGGCAGCTGCAATTAGCATTTTTCTTCTTAACCGAGTTAATTAATTACATCCAACTTACGGTCTAGATCTGAACACATCTGATGTGAGAAAGAGAGAATGAAAATTCAAACATGGCAGAAACTTCAAACAAATTTTAAATGTGACTGATTTCGTCTAAAAACTTTTACTATGTTCGTCTAAGAAACATCTCATCCTTGACCACTTCGATTGGGGAAGGATCATGCAATTGTAGCAGTACTATAAGTTATCGGTTTGCTTGGACAGAACTGAAATTGTGATCTTTTGCGAGGTCTGGATACCACTTACCATATCTTTTGTCTTTCAGATAAGATACTAGAAAGTGTTTCTATATTACCTGCTGAGCATCAAATTGTTATTTCTAGCTAGTTATGAGAATGCTACAACTTTGAAGCATTCCCAAGTTTCCAACTTAATATCCTAATTTATTTAAGGTTTTTGTAAAAAAAAAAAAAAAGATAATATTGGTAACTATTGGGACATGCAATTACATAGACGACTGCTTATGTAATCCATATGACACCTAGCTAGTAGTTCATTAGATATGAAAATACCAGAGGAGGTTTGGACCGACAAAAAGGTAAGGCATTCTTATTTGAAAGTTTGTTAGTTATGTTCATCTTAGTCCCGATGAGAGGGCTAAGATAGGTATTTAAGCAAGGAAGTGTATATTTTTTGGTTACGAAGATGATGTCTTTGGGTATAACCTTTGAGACTATGAGGGTCACAAAGCTATTAGAAGTAGGGATGTTACTTCTAATGAGAATGAGTTGTACAAGGACAAGAATGCAACACAAGTTGAAGAGGTCGGGTCAATCAACGTCGATAAGAAGTTGTATATCGATATTGATGATGTTTATGGAAGAAATGTGGTACAAGAAGAGCACAGTGTTGCTGATGGCGGAGAAATACAAGGTTAAGGGACTTCTGCTGTAGTGGGAGTTACTCCTACAGTTCCATAAGAAGTACAAAGATCATCGAGAACTCCGAAACCGACCCCAAATATACTTTGGATTATCTATTGCTAACGATAGAGGCGAATCTGAAGATATTAAAGAAGCACTAGCGGTTGATGATTCGAGCAAGTGGCAACTTATTATGGCGGACGAGATGAATTCATTCGAATTCACTCGAGAGAATATCACATGGGTTAGCAAAATTACCAATAGGTAAAAATGACATTGCAAAAAAGGTGAGTTTATTGGATGAAATCCGAAACAAATGGAAAATTTCGCTAAAAGACGAGGTTGGTTATAAAATATTTCCACTGAAACCGGGTGTTGATTTTCGACCATATATTCCGATTTGCAAATTAACTTCATTGGTCTTACTCAGATTTTATATTTGCAGTAGGTAACAATGTAAAAGCAATGTTCAATGTACTGATAATGGCTTTATTCACCAAGAATTCCATCTCTCTTGATAGTGTTTAGTTTTACTTCTTATGCATATATAGAAATCTCTAGGAAGTGAGTGGGTGGGGGCGGTGATACATAATTAAACCCTATATGTATCAGTCCGATTTTCAACACCAAAGTAGCGTGATAGAACCCATGTGATCGCACACCATTTCTGGTAGTAATTTTCTAGTAACATTAAGGAACTGAAAGCGAACCAATTTCTAATATAAAAATGTAATCAATACCATGAACATTGATGAAGAAACTTGAATCCGGATTCTGGTTAAATGCGAAATGAAGTGAAAATGAAATTTGTTGGCCATTATCAGTGACCAACGTGACCAAATATTCACCGTGTGCCTCAATATTTTGACTCAAATTCGGCCATTATGACCCCAAAATTTTCTACTTGATCTAAAAATCTGCATGGTGACTTGAAATCCATCTGATCATCTAAAATTTTGGCTTAGTGATTCAAAATTCTGACTGATGGCCCCAATAAAACTGTTTTTTTATGTAAGGGTTCCGCAGCTTCCGATTCCTCATCTACAATAAAATTGCCATATGGGTAAAAGTCTTTTAAGTAGCCTAAATTTTCTTATGAAACCAAAATCCATCTCGTTTGCAAAAGGATTGCCAAAATGTACACCGTGCCCTTGACCAAAAATCTGCCCCATATGCGTAAAATAGAATTTCATAAATTTGTGCTGGAGTTAGCATTTTTCTTGGCCTGAAAATCTGCATATGACTTGGCATCCATCTGAATCGGATGATTTCAATTTTGTTAGTGATTCAAAATTTGACTCATGGCCTCAATAATCATTAGAGTCATGGCCTCAATAAAACTGATTTTTATGTAAGGGTTCCGCAGTTCCGCTTCATCATCTACAATAAAATTGCCATATGGGTAAACCGTGAAGTCTTTTAAGTAGCCTAAATTCTCTTATGAAACCAAAATCCATCTCGTTTGCAAAAGGATTTCCAAAATGTACACCGTGCCCTTGACCAAAAATCTTCCCCATAAATTTGTCATCTAGTGGGCACATCCCTCTCTTCCTAGTTTTTTCCTTTTCCTCTAACTGGCAACAGATTTAATTTTGTCTGAAGCAACACAAATGGAGAAAGTGAGAGTGTAGTGTTAAGAAAATGACTTGGTTTTATTATTAGAAGTCTTACGATTCAAGTCTTACTATTCACAATAAAACTTTTTAAGTAGGAATGATTTCGTCGTCTAGTTATATTACTGACCTTAACCAAGGTCCCCCCACTATGAATGGCAACAGAGAATTGCTTCTCCACTGTAATAACATCTGCGCGCAGGTCCAAATTTCCGAAAACAGAACCTGTGCCTTATATGTGTAAGGCATAATAATGGTGATTATTATTCTTTTGTCTTGTTTTAAGGTGAATAACTTGTAACTAATGTCACATTTGAACACAAACCTCAAACATCACGGAACCGAAGGTCGCTTGGATGTGCTACCGAGTGGAACGTACCGGCATTCCAGCGTCTCCTGGCTATGAAAATCACAAGACCTGAGATTTCTTTTCTAGAAAGTGGGCGGTGATAAGGGTTATTAATGAGTGGCAGCTTCTTCTTCTGTAGCTTGCTTGATAGAAATCTCTACGGTAGTGGTATGGCGCCATAACGGAACCCTATATCAGTCACAGTTTCAAATCAAGTAGCCGAACCCATGTGAAGTACACACCATTTCTAGTAACATATTAGGAACTGAAAGTAAAACTCATTCCAATCCAAGAAGGTAATTAATTGATATCATCATGCCTCAACATTATTAACATTGATTTGAAAGCTGAATTCAGAGTCTGGTTAAATGCCAAATGAAACTGAAATGAAACTTGTTTTGCATATGCATCATCATCATCATCATCTCATCTCTCTCTAGCTTTTGTACAACAAAATGAGTGAAACATGAAAAAAATTGTGCTCTCTATTTTTGTTTGGTTTGAGTATTAAGAAGTGAGCTATTATATACTATATTATGTCTCAATGTCCTTCAATTGTTTTGGTTCAGAGTACGTACATACCCTTAAGACGAGATATGTTAAGTTTTACAATTAGAAAGCCGAAAAGAAATTCAGGATTCTTGAGGTTGTTCTCATATCCGTGTGCTTTTTTTTCATGAGTACCCTTGCATCAATTATTAAAACCGAAAATGGGTCATTTGTCCAAAATAAATAAATTAAAACACGGTTCAAATGGACGAGTAAAAAATTTTATGCGTAAAATGAACAAAAAAAAAATTGCAAGGATGAGTCTGGATTCGTCACAGCTAAACTTAAAAAATAGTCGAGGATGAAACTGGATCATCTTGTAGTAAAATAAAAATAAGAAAAAATATCGTAAAATGAAGCAGGATTAAATGATCACATCTTGCCTATTTTTAAATTTTGTCCATTTAAACGATGATCTAAATCTAACTCCATTTTCACCCGAAATTTTGATTTTAGATCTTTTTAACCAAAAATTACCAATAGGTAAAAATGACATTGCAAAAAAGGTGAGTTTATTGGATGAAATCCGAAACAAATGGAAAATTTCGCTAAAAGACGAGGTTGGTTATAAAATATTTCCACTGAAACCGGGTGTTGATTTTCGACCATATATTCCGATTTGCAAATTAACTTCATTGGTCTTACTCAGATTTTATATTTGCAGTAGGTAACAATGTAAAAGCAATGTTCAATGTACTGATAATGGCTTTATTCACCAAGAATTCCATCTCTCTTGATAGTGTTTAGTTTTACTTCTTATGCATATATAGAAATCTCTAGGAAGTGAGTGGGTGGGGGCGGTGATACATAATTAAACCCTACATGTATCAGTCCGATTTTCAACACCAAAGTAGCGTGATAGAACCCATGTGATCGCACACCATTTCTGGTAGTAATTTTCTAGTAACATTAAGGAACTGAAAGCGAACCAATTTCTAATATAAAAATGTAATCAATACCATGAACATTGATGAAGAAACTTGAATCCGGATTCTGGTTAAATGCGAAATGAAGTGAAAATGAAATTTGTTGGCCATTATTAATTAGTGACCAACGTGACCAAATATTCACCGTGTGCCTCAATATTTTGACTCAAATTCGGCCATTATGACCCCAAATTTTTCTACTTGGCCTAAAAATCTGCATGGTGACTTGAAATCCATCTGAATCGGATGATCTGAAATTTTGCTTAGTGATTCAAAATTCTGGCCTCAATAATCATTCTGACTCATGGCCTCAATAAAACTGATTTTTATGTAAGGGTTCCGCAGCTTCCGCTTCCTCATCTACAATAAAATTGCCATATGGGTAAAACCGTAAAAGTCTTTTTAAGTAGCCTAAATTTTCTTATGAAACCAAAATCCATCTCGTTTGCAAAAGGATTTCCAAAATGTACACCGTGCCCTTGACCAAAAATCTGCCCCATATGCGAAAAATTAATTTCCCATAAATATGTGCTGCAGTTAGCATTTTTTCTTAGCCGAGTTAAATTTCATCTAGTGGGCACATCCCTCTCTTCCTAGTTTTTTTCTTTTTCCTATAACGGGCAACAGATTTGGTCAGGAGCAACACAAATGGAGAAAGTGAGAAAGAGAGAGTGTAGTGTTAAGAAAATGACTTGGTTTTATTACTAGAAGTCTTGCAATTCACGGTAACTTGAGTAGAAACTGTTTAAGTGGGAGTGATTTCGTCGTCTAGTTAGAAAAGACCTTATATTACTGACCTTAAACGATGAGTTAAGCAAAGGTCCTAATATTTGTTGGCATGCATGGTGAACCATCGCACAAATTGGTCATCTGTAACTATGTTCCACCGGTGACCGGTCCTTATGCAATTTATTTGAGAATTTGTGCTGATTTTTAGAATTTCCCATCATGTTTGATATTGAGGCGCACCCAGGATATAATCATCACATGTACTAGTATAGGATAAAATATTTAAGGTCAATTACTGAACATTGCTTTATAATTAATTGTGTTGTCTTAGCTAAGGGTTTTAAGATGGACAACTTCACTTAATCTCTCTAATTAATTGAGTTGAGTTTTACTTCTTATGCATATATAGAAATTTCCAGGAAGTGAGTGGGTGGATGGTGATGCATAATGGAACCTATATATATTAGTCTCATTTTCAACACCAAATGGTGCGATCGAACCCATGTGAAGTGCACTATTTCTAGTAGCAGTAACATTAAGGAACTGAAAGTAAACAAATTCTAATATAGGAAGTAATCAATATCATCAACATTGATGAAGAAACTTGAATTCAAATTCTGGTTAAATGCGAAATGATACTTTACCAAACCAAACTTTCTGAAGATGAATGACAGAATCACCGATTCATAAACGGACTCGGTTCATGATCATGCTTTGAACCCTTCCTCTGTTTTTTTCTATAAATTGCATGTTCACTTTTTCTTCTTTATTACTATAATTGCCGGGAATCTTTTTTTTTCCATTTTTCAGTAACAAGTATGAAACATCAAAGTAATTCTAAAGGTCTTAATCTTATCAAGGCTTTTTTTTTCCTTTTATGAGCTTCATCCCATAGTGGATCAGATTTCCTTAAACAGAAACTGTCATTATGATCATACCGACCCAAAATTTTAATATCATAATGCACTTTTGTTTTGAAACTAGCACAGAGGAGGTCTCCAGCTACAACAGAAAAGAAAAAATCTACAGAAAAGGTTAGAAAAATAACAATAGTTATCTATCTTGATGATCTTTTTCAATTTTGATCTTGATTATCTATTTATGTTCTTGCAGAGATTTTCTTGAGATTGTGGATTCTCTTTGTAGCTGCTGTACAATCCTGTGATCATCCTCCTGTAAGATCTTTCTCCACACTAGACCCAAGAATAATTTTACTTTGAACCAAGATCTGTAGCTGATATATTTCAAAGGTCATGCAGATATATAGTTTCATATCTATACCTTACTGATCTACAAAATGTTTGTCAATTTTGATCTGAATTTCTATTAATTTATGCTCTTCAATCTATTTTTGCTAGATTTCTCATGTTTCTTTGAATGTTCTAGGCACTACGCAATGGACTACTTCAGAAAAATACCACCAACAACGAAAATCTTCTTCTCAGTCGCTTTATTTCTTCTCGCCGTCTCAGTATCAGTAAATTCAGGTAATATGGATGTAATTCTCCATGCATGTTCTTCGTGTACAAAAAAAGTATCAACCTTTTTATGCTAATCTCTTTGATTGTTAACCGTTAATTACCTTACCAAGTGATCTATCTACCATGCAGAATCAGCCATAGAACAGAATCTGCTACAAAGGGCAACAACTGCATTCAACGTGTTGAATTTCGGTGATGTCGGCGACGGAATTCGCGATGACACTCGAGTTAGTACCCATCATCAACTAATCAGAAATTTATTTGTAATTTAGGCAATACGTTGAATTTTCATGACTTAGTTTAGTCTAAGTCTTAATTAATTAATAACTCTACTATAATATATGCTGTGTCAAGGTCTAGGGTCTAGTCAAAGGTTGAATTCTGGTCAAGTCAGAATAAGTCAATTGACCAGCTGACCTAGGAATTCGGACCGTTAAAAATTAAATTTAATAGCGAGAGAGATGATAATGGAGTGAGTGAGTAGAAACACAGAACATCGAAAATCATCTCTAGCTAGATAGAAAATTACAGAGCTGGAGCTGTTTAGATAGAGGAGCTCTGTGATCTTCACTCTAGCTAGATAGAGATGGAAGACCATCAGATCAGATTTCCAAAATCAGTAAACCCTAACCCCCAATTTTTAATAGAAAGAGAGAGAGAGAGTTGATGATGGATTTAGTGAGTAGAAACGCAAAAAAGAATCAAAATCTCTAGCTAGAGATTGAGAAAAATACAGAGATGGATCTGTTTAGAAAGACGTTTTTAGTCGGACCAATTAAATTCTTAGGACCCTGCATGACCCAAATAATCACTGTTCAGGTATGTGAATTCCCACATCCTAGTAATATGTGGCTATTCGAAATGCATAAACCCTCGCAACTTTCATTCATATTGAGGTACCGTTTAATAAACCTCACCTTGTGTAGGTTTCTTATATGTTAAATGGCCTAACGTAGATAAGTAAGTGGCCAGACCACCGTTCTAAGCGCAATGAAAACAGCATAAGGTATTTGTAACATTTTCAGTCCGCCATAAGCAATCGCCAATCTGAGAAATCTAGGGCACTAGATCAACATAGAGAGTAGAGTGAAGCACAGTGAACATTGAGTCTATACGACTATACCAGAGCATGCTCCAACAAACTGATGTTCGTTGGGCTTTATCCAAAATTCAGAGTGAAGTATTCTCTGTCGTGTTCAGCTAGTACAGGATCATATGAAAACGAGAAGAATCATATGAAAATATAAGCAGCGAAACTGAATTTGAAAATATAATGTTTTTTTTTTTTTTAATGCGAACTTGCAGATATCTGGAACAATAGTTGCTCCTCCAACCCTTAAAGAATGGGGATGGCCAAATAACATTAGAAGATGGATATTATTCGAAAAGGTGGATGGGCTTACTGTACAGGGGGGGGGTGGTATAATCAATGGCCGTGGTAATTGTTGGTGGGAGAACTCCTGCAACAACGGTAACCGTAAAAACCGTCTGGTAAAAGCGCTTGACATTAACTTTGACCCCTAAATTTGACTGTGACCATTGACTTTGACTTTGACATTGACTTTCTCTTTTGGTTTGCTCAGGGATGCTCCCCTTCGCAGCCACATTCTGTTAATTTCTTTGCAACTAGTAATAGCCAGTTGAAAGATATAACAGTTACAAATAGTCCGATGTTCCATGTGACATTATTGGACTTGAGTAACTTTAATGTCACAAACCTGAAGGTGGAGTCCCCTAAAGAAAGTCCAAACACGGACGGACTCCATACACAGAGCGTTGAGCATGTCAACATCAGAAACAGTGTTTTCCGGAGCGGTAATTTATTCTTAAACATCTTGATTTATGTAAAAAACGTAATTTCAACTCTTACAAACTTTGTCGTCGATTTCAGGTGATGACTGTGTTTCCATTGGCAAAAGCAGGTCACACGTCTACATTAAAGATTGCCATTGCGGACCTGGGCATGGAATCAGGTAGTTATTAATACACCAAAGCTGTTTTCTTATGTGTTGTTCTTTAGCTTTAGTCTGGCAGGGCAAAAGACTTGCCCATGCTGTAACATCTTCATCGCCGAGCTTCTTCTTTGGCTTTCAAATGAAATGGTTCCTTTGATGGATAATGGAAGCCAGCTTCTGAAAGCATTGAATGTCTGAATAGTGCAGAAAGAACATCATCTTTCATTGTGCTGATTAATTTAGTGCGTCCGTTTGATCCTTCATGATGACTACAACCAGCGTCGATAGAGACCTTTGCTGCAAGAATTCATAAGTTCTCGTAATTTTGTCTGATCAAGTTGACCAAATTTCTTCCGAGTATGAAGCATCAATTTGTATCTGTTTTGATTAGAAGAAGAGATGGAGCTGATGCCTTATCACTGACAATGGTCAAACTTTGGTGGTTAAATGAACTAGTTAAGCTTCCTGGGATGGCAGTTAAAGGTCATCCTTTTAGGGTTTCCAGTTGACCTTAATCTTTAGATTCTTGCTGCCGCCAGGATGTTAACACCGTCAGGCCATGTTTGCCAAGTTTGTTGGGGCAGTTCTACAAACATAATCCTTCCCAAATTTTTATGTTGGATATTGCTCCTCTTTCTCTTGGGCTCGACACAGCTGGAGAGGTGATGATCACATTGATTCCCAGGAACACCACCATTCCCACCAAGGAGCAAGTTCTCTCTACCTATGCCGACAACCAACCTGGGTCCTGGAGTATTGATTCAGGTGTTTGATGGGGAGCGATCAAGAACCAAGGATTACAACTTGCATGGTAAATTTGAGCTTTCTGGGATTCCACCTGCGCCTCTTGACGGCCCTCAGATCACTGTTTGTTTCGACTTCAATTACAAAGGATAAAACTACAGGGAAGAAGAATAAAATCACAATTACAAACGATAAAGGAAGGTTGTCGAAGGAGGAGATTGGGCGAACACGGTCACTTGGCAAACGATAAAATCAACCATTGTACCGAAATTACCCAGCTTCAGAAAGTAATGTCTTTCTTTGTTTTCTTTGCAGTATTGGTTCTTTGGGTGAACACGGTCACTTGGCAGAAGTTGACAACATTCACGTGGAAAGAGTGCAGTTTTATGAGACGATGAACGGGGCTAGGATCAAAACTTGGCATGTAAGTATCTCCATTGTACTACATTCGATTTCTTATTTATATATTTTGCGTCATTCTTACAAATTAAACTCTGTTACTTGAAGGATGGCAAGGGACAATAGAAACAAGTCCCACATTTAGTTCCATCTCCTTTAAGGAACTATCATTGCAACTTTACTGTTCAACGTTTGATAAGAATCCAATGAGCTCTACTCTTTGTCCCTTTGGTAGCACATTTGTTGTTGGATCAAGACTACACTATTTCGCCGGAAGAAGTCTCCTCTTGGATAAGAGAAATTGATTTCAGCAAGACTCTAGATGTCATTTTTTCCAGGTTTCAATTGGACTTAATACTTTGTTGTTGCATTTTTCCAGGTTTAAAGTTTTTTTGTTTTTGAGAAAATGGTCATTTGGATTGGGTTGGTTGCATGGTAGAATATAAGTATGTTCTCTGATCTCTAGTTACTTCTTTTAGAATTTTTACTGCATTCAATCAAAGTAGAGGGTTGATCTAATGAACAAATCATTGCAATTTATCTCTTTGTTACCTCCATTTAAACCCAATTTTGAGAAGGTCCTGGGAAATCAGTAACACCTTGTTTAATGATCTTTGTGTCTTGAAAGAAGGTAACAATACACTTAGAGGCTTTGGACGTCATTCTTACAAATTTTGACTGATGAAGAGGACGGTAGTTATTGATCGACCTTTATGCAAGAGATATTGCATTTTCAGGGAACATGTGAGAAAAAGACGATAAAAAGAGACATCAAAGAAGGTAACAATACACTAAGAGGCTTTAGTTATCGAAACATGTCCTTATGGAAACATGTCCTTCAGCAGAGACAATAGTTGGATCCTTGGCTATCTATAGTCCAAGATTTATCACACATAGAGTTTAGAGAACTATCATGATTACCTTTGTTACCTGATTGAGCCATCGAAGTAGACCAACATAGTTTTCCTTGTGTGTTCTATTTCATTGTACTAACATGTTCTATTTCATAGTACGAAAAATATATGTTTTAACGTCAAATGTTGGATGGTGATGCTAACATAGTAACATGCATGCTAAAGTCACATGTAGTGAAGATTTGAACATGTTAGTCATTAACATGATGGATTCTTATACTTCCGACCTGTCCTCAAGTAGAAGTCATTCTTAACCGTCTGCATTACTATTATTATTATCATAAATTGTGACGTTTTCATGGATTTGGTTGAATAGGATAGGATACATTGTGATTACTTCTGCCAACACGTATGTTACTAACACTTTTTCTTTTTTGCTTATGAAGGTAAGTGCAGTGAGGATTTATAATATCACATACGAGTACTTGACAGGCACTGTGGACATAAGAACACCTTCGGCGATCAATCTGGGCTGCAGTCTACTAGTAGGATGTACTGGTCTGAAGTTCAAAGACATCATGTTAACACCGACAAAGTCTTCCACGAAACTGAGATCTCTATGTATCAATGCCAAAGGAATAACTTTGGGGCGGATCCAACCGCCCCTGAGTTGTCTGAATCATTGAGTCCCCCCCCCCCCACCACCACCACCACCCCCACACAACGCTCTCTCCCTCTGTCTCTCTCTCTCTCTCTCTCAAAGCTCAAAGATTGTATCCAATTATGAACATCTGTTGTTGCTGCCCTTGGAGATGTTAATCAGTGTTGCTGGCCATGTGGCTGTAGAATCAACAAGTCATAGTGGTTTGTTGCACCAGTGTATGGTCTTCAAGTTCGAAAGCAAAGACGAAGGCTGTGGAGAGACCTTGGGATGTACCAGCAGTTTCTTGAGGCGATTACAGCGTAACCTAGCTAATTGAGGACAGAAATAAAGGTAATCGTTCAGGACTTTCCTGCTTGTACTTGTGTAGATAGATTAATGGGATGAGTATTACCCTGGTTTGCATCAAATGGTGGAACCTTGTCCAACTTCCGATCACACCAATACAACTTTCAACTTCAGCGATTAATAATGGCCCTAGGCTTCAGAGGTTTAGCATATGTGGCTTCAAGGTGAGAGAGCATTAAAGATAGAATGCAGCAATGGTGGTAGGATCTTCAATTCACAGGGAATCCGGGTTACTTTTTTTTTGCAAAAAGCTATCAACGGCTTATTGAATGTGTGGAACTTACAAATATTAGGAGAGTAAACAGGATTATGGATGAGCTTCTAGTACAAATTAATGAGGTAGATGGCAGGGAGGCACAAGGTTTATCGACAATGTAAGGTGGATTTTAAAGAGTATACAAGAAGGCAGAGTATTTTAAAGAAAAAGACGTGATATGGAGAGTGACTATAGGTGAAAAATATGGCTATCAAGATTGGCAATTGGTTCTCTTATAAACCTAAAGGTGATTTTGGCGCCTCCCCGTGGAGGCGCATTATGAGCAGAGAGTCTAAATTCCAGTCCAGTATTGTCTTCAAGGTTAACACAGGCACGTCCTTTCTTTTTTGGGAGGATCCTTGGATTTTGAAAGAGCTGCTGCACCACCTATTTTCTGAAAGCCAGATCAAAATTCCAAGAAGACTTTCTCGTACTGAACGTAATAGTACTCTGGTAATGACTCAGGGCAAGTTTAAAGTGGTCTCTGTCAATTGGAACAAAGAAAATGAAATAGAATGGACAGCCAACTCCTCCAATCTCTATTCTGTTAGCTCTTGTTATTCTACTCTTGGGACTCTTCTCATCATTAGCCTATTACAAGGATGAAAAGCAGCAAGCTGATGACAGGTACATAGAAAGTCATCATGAAGATTTTCACTTTTAAGATCTTCAAGGAAGAAAAACTAAGGGCGGTGCTCTCGTTTTTGGCAAATTCTGATTTATTTTGTTTGTTTTCTTTTTAGCTTTGTGAGAAGCTGTTAGTCGGTTTTCTCTGTCTTCGAAACTGCGAAAGGCTTATGCCTTGGTTCCTTGTATCTCTGTTATGTGTTCCCTTTTCATTTCTGTTTTTTTCTTCTCTCTAGTAATACAAATTTAAACAAAAAAGAATAATCACATGTTTATTGAATCTTCTTAAATAGCATGAACCTTTTAAGAGTACCTCCTAAAGGAAGTTCTTGTTTTCCGAACGCTTTTATGAGTATTTCCCACAGACTTGGTAGATATCCATTTTGATACCAATGACCTAGGATTAGTAAAAAAAACTCAGGAACCATCTATTTTGATGGGAAATAGTGTTTAATTTTTAGGATTTTTTCATAATATAGTATCCAAAGACCCGTTTTACCGTTTTGAGTAGTAATTTTACCCAATTTTGATCATTTATGGAACTTTTGAGTTTCGTAAAACTGCTCAAGAGTAGTGTATATTGATGGGAAAGGGGATAAAGATCAAGACATGTCACTACGTCACATGGTCCTTGGTTTTTGAGCAATATTTCATCGTTTAAGAATGCCTAAAGGAGTCATTACACCATTTTTTGCGAATAGTAACGATTATAGAGCGTTACAAATCATTGTTGTAACGGTTCTCAACCGTTACGAAACATGGTGCTACAATTTTTTTGTAACGATTTCTTTTAACGGCTCTTGTAACGGGTCGTTACTACGTGGCACTTGTCGTAACAACCAAAAGCCGTTACAAATTTATTTGGTAACATGATCTTTAATGTAATGAAGCCGTTGAATTTATTTGTGTGACAAAAATTACTGCCTAGGTCAAGATTGACTGGTCAAAATAGTCAACAATGACCAATTTTGAACGGGTCAATGTTGACCGTGCAGCTTTACGGTATTTGTACGTCGGAATTCCAAATATCCTGCATACACATTTCATTTCATCCTCCACACTCAATAATATTTTCTTGAATTAAAATTAATCTCACATTCAATCAACTCTTATCACATTCAAATCGATTCATACAAACAAGAATCAAATACTAAGTACCAAATTTTATGTATACAACGAAAAAGAATCAAATACTATTAAAATTAATTATATGTATACGTACCGTAATCTCACATTCTAAGTACCAAATTTTATTTGTTAAGTATCAAATACTAAGGGAATACAAAAATTCATCTAACTCAAGTTTGTTCTATCATTAAATATACATAGAAACTTACAAAACTTGCACTTGCTCTCCAACTAACCGAAGCTTAGTCATACTCGAGATCCTGGAGCAAAGATGATTAAGCATGATTAACGGAGTTTATCGTTATCTTTGGCATGCACTTTCCTACCACCAAACCCGAAATGAGAACAAAAAAATAGAAATGAAAGGATGACTGATCGATTACGTGGAAAAGAAATCGCAAACCGATCTTTCTGCTCGCTTTGTAAGTATGCAAAAGGGTCCAACTAAGTGACTTTAGGCGCAATTTTTAAGCCATCTGGATCTAAAAAGTTGGAAGAAAAATGCCAAAGTAGGATAGGGATATAGGTGTTGTTCTATGCTTTTAGTTTATATAGGGATGTATATACCTATATCCATTACCGATTGACAGCTTAAACATGCGAGATAATAATAATTTTGAACGCTAAAGGGTACCAAAGACTTACCATCTTCCATTCATTAGCTCATACACTCTTGTGGAGCATCCTTTATACTGCTGACTCACCAAACTACTCCCTGAGGATGGTTCTCGCGCACCTGCAAGCAAAAAAGTAACATGTAAATTTTCTAGTCCAACAATCAACATTTGGAAACATTGCCTTCGAGCACAAGAGAAATATTCTCAATCAAGACTTGACCAATAGTATATGCTATCAATAGTATCCAGGTCAAATTTTCTATAAGAATAGCTTCTTGTATTAAATTTTAAATCATCTCCATCGATATATTTTCAAATAGGAAATAGCAACGGATTCTCTCGAATATCTTAACTAGCTCTTTGGACCAAGTTTCAACGATTTATCCTCAATATCTGAATTCAGCTCGCTCTTTAAATTATCATCGGTCGTAAATGTTCAAAACAACTTACATACTCAACAACAACAAAATACAAAGAACAATGGATATCATGGGCTACATTTATCACCAAATTGTTTACTTACCCTTATTTCAACAAAGTGAACATAAAACCGAATAATAACAAAGAAATAGGAATCAACACCTTGCTAGCATCACGAGCCCCCACATGAAAAAAAAAAAGTTATGGACCGACTTATGAGCCATCGAAAATACATTTGGGGCTAGAAGCCATTGCAATATGAGACTTACCTCATCCGAGTATCTTATCCTCAAAACTAAATATTCGTGTATAAAACTAAATGTACAAAGGTATGACAAAAGGAAATAAACTTGGCCATATATCCATATTCTATCCTACAAATATGCCGAGAATATAGTGAGTGATATGGCAACGTTCGGTGAAATGATACCACTGTGGACTAAAGAGTATTATCAACTAGAAGCAATTTCACATTGCCCGATTCCAAATATGCCAAAGAAAAATTCACTTGAAAAATGAGAGTTTGGCGGTACTTAATGTAGTTTAAAGAAAATGCAATAATTTAGATTGAAATGATCCGTGTATCAAATCCTGAGAACCCCAACTAAAAATTCATGAAAAAAATGAAAAACACAGATAAAGAATAGATGAAGTAGTACTACTCACATTGTTGTGGGAGAAAAACAAGAACAAATTTTCTAGAACAATGCAAGAACTTGATATTGAAATCCCCTATACCAAAACCACAAAACCCAACTAAGAATTCATCAAGAAAATCCAAAATTAAGAATAGAAGATGATGAAGTAGTAGCTAAATTACTCACTTTGTTGGGGAAAAGAAACTAGATCTGGTGGTTTATGTGGAATTATTCTTATATGGCAAGAAGAAGAGAAGGAATAACACAACTTGGATATGTGGTGCAACTCAAAACAATTTATGGGCTATGACTAATACTACTCAAAATTATGATATTCAGTGGTAATTTTCTATTTTAAGAACCAGGATAGGCCAACATGTCATAATGAAATCTATATAGTAAGTATACATCGTCATACACAGTAGCCCAATGTAAAGAAGCAAAGCACCTACATCTTACAAGGGGATGCCCCCTGGAGAATTTTGTAATGAAATGGAAAGAAACACCAATGAAAAAACCGGCTCCAATGCATAAGGGTAGCAAGGGGGATTCGTGAAGTCCGAGAATTACAAGGCATAAAGTGAGACAGAGCTTGAGAAAATCCGAGATTTGAATGATGACTTGACGAGGGATATATACAATTCCACTAACACCTTCAATCAAGAAAGGTCTCCTCCCAATAAATATTAAAAACTCGTTAAAATTCCAACGAAAAATTATTATTGGCATGAAAATCAACGTAAAACAATAAGTTTGGATCATGAAAAATCGAACGCAACCTTAAGTCGACCACTGTGCAGCCCGATGCAAGAAATAATCCAACAATCTACATTACAATTTCACGTAAAAGGATACTAAATAAACGTTCTCTTAACATTAAGAAAATTATTTTGAAGGTATGAACTATGACATGTACCGAGAAATGAAACATGCGAAGTACAATACACTTGGTGTCTAAGTTACCTATCACGGGTTACAAAATACTAATTAATTCAAACAGAGAAAGAAAGACACTAAAAATATTAGTATTGGTTTAGTAATAATAGAACCTATGCACATAAGAAATAAGAATAAGAGGTACTGCTATAAAAGGACTAAACCCACGCCAATTTTGATTGCCTTTAAATTCATCCCTTCGAAACACCTCCCCAAAAATCCTTCCGACTCTTGATCAAGATAGCCCTTTCAATGAGACAAGAGTTTATTCTACTTTTTCTCGATATTTCTTTTATCACCAAAGCAGGCCGACCTCTCAAACTGCTAAGTCCTCGCAATAGTTGCTTTCTCCTTGCACTTAGTAACGATGCTTTACCCCGAACTTTCGAGAAGCAACCATCTTAGAGATGCTAGCAACTCCACATGCCTAATCCCATTAAGAGTGTGCAGAGCACTAACCAAACATCAAACACCACCCTCCAAAACAAGAGTCAATGAGCAGCAGCACACATGGTACTATCATTACAAATATAACAAAAGAATTCATATGGCAAGCATGACACTGAATGGACATGATGAGCTAAATCTAGAGTTCTTATAATCCTAACCAAAATCAACATATAATGGAAGGATAAATAGAAATTTTGATGGCATCATTAAAGGTAGCAACAAGTAATCAAAAAGTATTGTATCTTTATCGCTAAGACATTCGTGAGATCTTCGTATGCAGATATTCCCGTGGAATAGCCACAGAATGGGAATGACAACATAAGACGTTCGTGAGCCCAACAAATTCGGATAAATCCAACGCCACCATAACCACCTCCTTCTAGAGCCAACATAAATAAATTACTTCGCAAATTAAAATTCAATAAGAACGCAACAATTCAAATCACATCTTTAACTCAAACTCACTATCAATATTAACCATTTACTTTTACCAAATCAATGGCGACAAACTAGATTCTTCTCCCCGTATTTCTAGCCTAAAGCCTGTAAGTTATTCTACTTTGAATCAATATAACCAACTCTCCTTGATTAATATCCAGATTTCTCAATGAAAACCTGTGATTTCTCTCTCCCAATATCAAAGCTGCAACTGCTCACATTAATCCTTTGAAATCAATGGCGTAAGCGCACCAAGTCATGTGAACTTTTTTCTCAAGTAAAGAGTTTGAATTTGAGACAACTATATGCCTTATTTGTCTTAGCTTTAAATCCCCGTCCAAAAAACAAGAAAATGATCAAACACATATAAATCAACGGAACAAAAAAATAGTAAATACCATGTCAAACATCGAATACACCTAGAAAACATTTATTCCATGTATTCTCTCAGTGTCAAGTCTTGCACTGAGGATAAGAGCTATTCTCATATCTTCTTTCATACTCATAACAACACCGACAAACAGGGAATGCACTCTCATTACAAGCACAAAGGCATCACCACCATTACAATCTTGTTGTTGGCTCAACATTACAATCAATTTATTCCATATAATAGACCATTTCAAATTACTGAGTTCTTGAATCGATTTAACAAGACCCAATTACAATTAAATTAACCAAATTAAGAAATGAAGATTCTGAGAAGTAAAATTTCACCTGAGAAAGTGCAGGATTGGCGGTACCAGAGAAAATCCTAGTAATTTGGTAATGATTGTTCATTAAGTACTGGTTGAATGGTTTCACATTCTCAATTCCCAATGGTTCTATCGAATTACACCTCTATTAACACAAAAATTATAGAAATCAGTACTAGTAAATGAAACCATAGATTATAAAGTGAAAAGAAAAGCCCTAAAAATGAATTTACTTACCACAGAAAATCAGATTACATCGGTTAGTATATATCCTTCAAACCATATATCCTTCGAACCCTAAAATTTCATTTAATAGATGATGAAACA
>JAJJWX010002467.1:0-80559 GCA_023529315.1 Papaver bracteatum
GGATTTCCCACACTACACCCTTGTTAAGATCTTGCTATAATCAACTCACAATTGAAGATTAAAAACGACACTTTTATTATTTTGTTCTCAGAAATGTTTACAGAAATGGAAGAATTCAAGATTACAACTACTCTCTTGAAGTTTCTCTCTCCTCATGACTTTCTTAACTCTCAAAAATACATCATCATTTTCTGGACACCTTGGGTCTATATTTATAGGGTAGTTACATAGTGGATGACAGCTAAGTTTTCATCTTATTTCGGGTTGATTCTGCGATTGTACCGCGATAGTAACAATTTTAAATCTCGCAAGTTTTGTAACCATCGCAGAACAAACATTCTTTTCTCAAGTTTTCTTCAATCGTCAGTTATTACGTCGCTCTTTTGAAGGCTTTTGTGACACTCGTGAAGTGTAGTCGAAGATCTTGCAATGATGCTCGCTGGGAAGTGTTGTTAATCTCACAGAGAATAAATGTAGCGATATTCTGGTCCTACATCTTGCCTCTTCTCATGTCTTTTCTGCGAAGAATAGAATATTATCAGAACTTTAAAATGCCATAGCTACTTATCTTTTCATTAATCTTTCTTCTGACACGTCTCTGTATCCTTTGCCAGCTGTTTTTCACATATTCTCTTTTCTAATGAATTTGCGACATGTCCTCTCTAACCGCTGCGATCTCACCGTTCATGTCTTTTCTTAACATTTATTGCATTCACCTTCTTCGAGAAATTTCTTCTTCTATAAATACTTCTTTCATTCTTTTCTTTTCCTCTTTTACTTTCTTCTTTTTTCTCTCCGTAACTTCTCTGCAAGTTTACTGTTCTTCCGTAAATTGCGCGTCTGTTATCTTTTGTGATTCTTTTTTTATTTTCCAACCTTCTCTTTCATTCCCATACTTAAAAATGGTTTCCGCTGGTGCTAAAAATTTGATTGCTTTTGGTGAGATGCAAGAAAAACTCAAAAACAAAGGTTTCACTTTGTCTACAATTCCAAATCAGAGCCCTAAATCCGAACTTTCTCTCAGATTATTCACTGATTATCAATGCTCTCGCGAGAAAATTATAGTATCGCTAGTTCAACTTGAAGCTGGTCTTCCCATTCCTCTCTATGATCCAAAACTTCCACTATTCTATGAAATAATTTTTGACGAGAGATTCTCGCGAGCGATATATCAATTGGGTGGAGATTGTATTCGATTGTTGCTTGAATATGCTTATCGCGGTGCTGACAAAGGATATCGCTACCTTGAAGCTGCGAAGAATCCTCAATTTAAAGATGTTCCCATTGTTTCTGCAGATTATATTGTGGATAACTTCTTTAAAAATTACAAAATAGTCCCTATGAAGAGGGATTGCACTTGCTGGGGTGTTCGCTTGAAGAAAGAAAATATCGATGATGATAAAGCTCTTATGCTAGATATTGATTGGCATACATCTACTAATCAAGGTGCTAGCCATTCCAGTGATGACAAGTGGTTCATTTTGTCCTTATATTTCTGGTTCTCGCGAATTACCCGCGAATCTTTCAGAGTATCAACCTTGGGTCTTCAACTGGCCTGAAAGAACTAAAGAGGTATGTTCTCTCCGATCTTTGGTATAATCATTATTCACTATCTTTCCCACGTTTTTATATTTTCGCTAATTACTTCAATCTTTTCCAGATTGACAGAATGAAACTCAGCTACCAGGCTTTGAGGAAACCCAACACTTTCTTAATTAGCTCTTAAATCCTTCACAGATGAAGTAAGAATTATCGTTTTATTAGTTTTAACAATATATTGTAGCCCCTATTTCTTATATTTATCTGTGTTCACAGGAGATTGAAGAACTAGAACCAATAAAACCCGCGAGAACTAAGGAGAAATCTTTAAAGGATAAATCTACTGTTCCTCCCAAAGGGAAGTCTTCTGCCCCTCGCGGTGAAGAATCTGGCGATTCTCCCTTGAAGAGAAGGAAAACCCAACCCTCTTCTTCTTCAACTCCTCAACCCATTCCAGAAAATCCAAGTGTTGATTTGGATAAGGACAATAATGATAAGGATTTCAATGATAACAGCTTCCCTTCTATAAAGAATTCTTCTGATTCTGATTCTTCGATGGCTCATTTATCCAAAAAATTTGGCAAGAATATGTTTGGTATCCCAAATGAGTATGAAGATGAAGCTATTAATGAAATATCCCAGTCCCTCGCCAAAGTCTGAGATGCTCCCATACTAGCTGACAGTGATTCCCTTCGCGGGGTTTCAAGATCACTGACTCCAAGTCTCTTAAATTCACTTGGCAACCTGGTATATTTCTACTTGTTCATCCTTTTTATGTATCTATTGATATTTTTGTCAGACATTGATTTATATAGTTCTATCGCAGGTTGGAAGAGCCGCTTTTGATGTTGCTTCTGATTTAGACAATAGGCGTATCATTTATGAAAAGAAAGTTGTTAATCTTCGCCAAGATAAAGAAAAACTAGAAGTTGAAGTTATTGAGCTTCGCAGGAAAAATAAGCAGCTGGAGACTGAAGCTTCAGTTGACAAGAAAAAAATATCTGATCTTGATAAAGCTAATCAACAACTCTATGGTATTATTTATTTCTTTTCTCTTTTAATTCTTCTCACCCTATCGAAGCTTATTCAAGCAACCATTTTTGCAGATATTTATGGTCTTACTGACGAGGCTACATTCTTCCAATCCTTTCCTGAACCTGTAGATGATAATACCCTTCTTTATTGCCTTAATAGTTCTTTAAGTAACTTCTCAGATGATAGGATTAGATCCCTCTCTATTGATGAACTTAAATCCAAACTTAATCTTTTAAAAATTGAACATAGGTTCAATTTAAATTTAACCAACAAGTTTAAGAACCTTTATCTTAGTTCAAAGGAAGAAGTGAATAGATTAAGAAAAAGTAATAGTGATCTTATTGATGAGAAGGATATTTTTGTTAAAAACGGCTCCAAGGCCCTAGCAAACTTTCATAAAACTCTTCTTAATGTTCAAACGGAAAGAGATAAACTTATCCGCGAGAATGAAGATCTTCTTGCGAGGGAAACTCTAGATCGATCTCGTCTCCTTATTAATAGCGATGATGAGTTTGCTTAGGCTGCGAAGATTCTTGATAATGCCAGAAATAATTTAGGTGTAGATGTTAGTCTTCATGCTGATCAAGCATCTTTAATTAAAGACATGATTTCTGAAAGAGAAGGTTATCACTCTTATGATTTCACTGAATTATTTCTTAATTGAATTATCCTTATATGTATTAACTTTGTTATCATTTTCTCACAGCATCCGAAAAGAACTATCGTAAAAGATTTGATGAGTTAGAAGAAGAGAAAGACCAACTCGCTGGAAATCTATCTTCTCGCAATGAAAATATATATTCTAGATTGAAGGAAAAATTAAAAATCTCATCTTCAAATTTTAGTAATGCCCTTCTCCGTGTCCGTAATGACGTTGTTAAACTAGTCTGTGATGATCATGGTATTCCTCATTCTACATACCCCGATCTTGCAAAGGAAATTCCAGCTGATTCCCAAAATTTAGTTATCTCTGATAGCGAAGCTGAGGAGTCTAGCGAAGATGATAATAATGAAGAATTATCTGGCGAGGAAGAGAAATCTGACGTAGATAGAGATAATAATGATAATGATGAAGAAGATAAATCTGGTAATGAAGAGAAATCTGAAAAAGAAAGGAGCTCTGATGAAGGTGGTGATGGATCTACTTAGTCTTGTTTCTTCTCTTTTTCTTCGTTGTAAATTTTGTACATTTATTTTTTGCTTCTCGTAACATCGCTGCGAGCTTCTCCAACTTGATGTGTAAACTTCTTTTCTTTTATCTGTATGAATTAGAAAACAATTCTTTTTCTGCAACATAATCAGTCAATCATAATTATTATCCTTTAATTATTTGTATAAATGTATCATCTATGCAATTTTATCATATGATGGATGAATAATAATTTCATCATTCTATGCATTCCCATACTTGCCTCTATTATTCATCCGCAATATGAAAAAATTGAGTAGAGATTAGATATTAGCTGTGAATCAAATTAAATTTGCCTCAATATCGGCGATGTTATCGCTAGTAATAATGGCATAACTTTATGATTTATGCGTAGAATCGCAAATCTTATAAATTCTGCGAGTATTATCGCAATAATCTTATGGTCTTATTATGCCTTCCTAATTAAAGGTCTTATTTTGCCACATTTTTTCTTTCTGAGACAAAATCGCAGGACGTCTTTACATTTGCATGTATTGACCCATTGATCTTGTCTTATCAATATTTTTTCAACATCTCTGCGACAATATGATAAGTATAAACTCTCTTGCAAGAATTAAACCTTATGACATTGCCGTATTGCGATGAAATCGCAGGACGTCTTTACACTTTCATGTAAAAACCAATTGATCTCATCTTAACTTTTCTCTTTTAGCTTGCTGATTTTGTATAATTTTCGTCACGCGACAATATGACAGGCCTAAATGTTCTTGCGATCATAAAGCCCCATGACATTGCCGTCTTTAGACACTTATCAGCTCCCTAATGGAGGGTGCCGCCCTTACCTTCCCCCTAGTTTCCCCTTCAAGGAGGGAAAATCGGCCATACAAGACTAGCTCCTCCCATCCAAATTTACCAACAACCAGCTGTTTTCGCAGCCTCTTGTCATTTATGTCTATATGACTTATAGTTACAAGACTGCACCCTAAGTGGGGTTTTCTTCAGGCCAAGTGAATCATATCCAAGACTTACCAAGAATGGCAAGGGTAGTTTCGTACGCCCCGGGCACCCTTGGCTCAACCGTGTACCTCGGCGCCTTGGTCATACTTTGCACTTCTTAGAAGAGATTCTCAGTCGTCCAACCAGGGTATAACCTTATATAGTTGGATATCCAAGATCTCTCTACTGGATAGGTTTTCTTTAACCCCAACATCTTCATGACTCAGGTTCCAGCAGCGGTATAACCTTATCACTGAGTCATGTAAAGAGATACCCCCTTATATGATGCACTATTAGGTCTTACATTTACCTCTTGCGAAATTGTATCCGCGAACTAAGGTGCACGCCATAAAGGTTCGTCCCATTCTATAATCTCTGCGAAATTTTATTCGCGTTTCTCGCGATTATTGTAACTCTGATAAAATTTCATTTCTTTGATTTTCTTGTAAAATTTTACAATTCTTTCAAACATAGTACTCTTTTCAATTGCATTTTCGTCAAACAAATTCTGCGTAAGCTTCTTTAAATTTCATCATTTTACATTTCTACTTACTATCTTCTGGTTCTTCTTTTCTTTTGCGTTTTGCTGTTTTTTCTTTATCTGCGAGTTGCTCGTCATCATCTTCCTCTCGCTACTCTATTGAATCAATCATCAATCTTTCACATCTCTGTCGTTGCTTGATGTTGTACTTCCAATTGCTCTTTTTCTCAGCTCTTTCCTCACAAGATTTTATATCTATCTCATAACATTTCTTGTTTTCTCCCCAATCTCCCTTAATAACTCCAACACCATTAGGATGAGGAAATTTAACACATTGGTGGAAAGTAGATGCTACACCTAATATCCCATGTAGCCAAGGTCGACCAATCAGGGCATTGCAAGGTGATTCAATGTCAACAACACAGAACAAGATCTTGGAAGTTATCCCTTTCAAGGGAATCCGCATTTCAATTTCCCCTTTGGGTTTATTGGCAGTACCATTAAAACCATAGATTTTATATGTTGATGGAATTAGATCTTCGTCTCTTCCACCCATAGTCTTATAGGTATGATAGAATAGTATGTCAAATAAGATGCATGTGTCTATTAGCACTCTATTGATAGCCCAAGAATCTTCATTTTCATCATCATTTTCTTCATCTTCTCCTTCTATTTGCTTTGGATTTATCTCTAATCTTACCACCAATGGGTTATCATGTTGCTCGCCAGGTTTTGGCACTTATTGTGCAGTGAAAGATAGAGTTTGTTTCTGCCACTCTTCTAATGGCGAGGCTCTCGCTATATTCATTATCTCTTTTTCATCTGTGTCTCTCGCGAAGACTCTGCTTAGAACATTAATATGGAAATCCTCAACTGTTCTGGATGAATGTACGATGGAATTGCAAAAAAAATTCTTCGCTTTAGCCCCAACTTCTATTACGAATGATTCTACTCCTTTTACAATATTTACCCTGCGAATTTCTGGTCCTAGAGGCAATCGCTGAGATTGTGGATGTCCTACTAAAGAGTGGTTTAGCTTTCCTTGGTCGATCATCCTTAAAATTATTTTTTTCCCATATTCCATGGTGATGGTATATTTTCCATCAAAATGATAGCTTCCCAGATTTTTTCAATACTAGCATTTAGAGGGGGCATCTTAATTTCTTCCCATATTATCTTTTGGTTACCTTGGCTTCTGAAATTGTTTTGCCTCTGTCCACCATAAGTTTCTTGCGGCTGATCAAGCCTTTGAATCTTATTATTCCCACCGCGATTGTAATAATTCTTCTCCCTTTCATATTCTTCTTGATCTCGACTGCCCATATCTACCAACTTCTGCTGGTTATCAACTTCTACTTTCTCTTGTTGTGTTTGTGAGCTGCTCACTACATTGTTAATCATTTTAGGAAGTAAACTCCCATTTGCTGCTACTTAATTGGTATTCGCGATTGGATATGATTCCATCTCATTTTGTTTCTCCTCCAAAGCAATGTACTCTTCTTGTAGTTCTCGTAGTTCAGTCATAGTGATTGTATTCTTGACTCTGAAAATTTGTATGTACAGCAGATTGGTCGCGAACATTTCATTGATAAAAGACAAGATAAGATATCTCTCGTCTACTCTTCCTGCCATCTCACTGCACATTTTCTTCCATCTTATGGTAAAATGTTTCAGACTCTCGCCAACCCTCTGTTTTAGCCCAAACACATCTTCAATACCTGGCCGCGATGAATTGTTACTTATATATGCTCCCAGAAATGTAGCTTGTAAATGATCAAGAGAAGTTATAGTATTCTTTGGAAATCCCTTAAACCATTTTAGCGCCTCTCCAGTTAAGCTAGATGCAAAATACTTGCACAATACAGCATCATGATTCTCCCATTGCAGCATACACCTAACATTAGCCTTAACATGTTGTACAACACATGTAGTTCCATCAAAAATGCTGGTTAATGCTGGTAAATTGCACTTTGGAGGTATTCCTATTAATTGTACTTCTTGAGTGAATGGAGTTCTTGCAGCTTCTTCAATAGCTTCATCAAGTTGCCTTCTACCTCCTTCTCTTCTGTTATTTATTATTCCCATCATATCTGTTAATTCTCTTAAAATTTGCTCATTCGCCATCGAATTTGGTTCCATAGGTCTTTTTAATACAGCTTCCCTTCTCCTACGTTCATGTACCTCTTGTCTTGCGAGATTTTGTGTGTCTTTATCTACACCCACATTCCTTCTTATGCGATCTTCTGCTTCACCTTCTTCTTGCCATCGCAACTGATTATACTGTATATTTTGTTCTCTGCGAATTTCTTCATTTCTCATCATCTCTCTTCGCTGTCTTTCTATTCTCCTCTGTATTCTATCATATTCTTCCTGAATATTATTATTATGACGATTTTGCGTCCATCTCCTTTCTCGATTTTCATGGTTATTTTGTCGTAATATCTCTTGAAATTCTTGTTCTTCTACTTCTGCCCTTAATCTTTCTCTCTCGCAAGCTAGTCGTGCTTGTTCAGCATAATGTCTCTCAATTTCTTCCTCAATTATTCTTCGATTTCTTTGGATCTCTCGCCCATGTAATATCCTCCTACCTTCTTCTGGATTATCTTCATCATTTTGGTTGTCTCTTCCCTCTTGATTTCTGTTGTTAAATCTATTATCCAAATTTTCTCCACGCGGATCATGGCGATCTTCTATTACCTCTTCTTCTCTATGACGTTGTTCTTCATTTAGATTTTGCATTTCCTCTTGGATATTTCCTCTAGTATTTCTTATTGGAGAATTTTGCCTTAATTCTTCTCTTAATTATCTTGAATTCGATCTAACAGTACTTCTTGATCTTCTATTTTGTAACCTCAAATTCTCCATTCTTAACTCGTGATTTTGTCTTGTTAAATTTGCACGTTCTTCCACCGTTAATCTTCTTTCCTCTTGTATTCTTCGTCTTGGATCACCTGCTGTTTCATTTTTTCCTTCTCCATGAATTAATCCTTCAATCATTCCTTGATTTCTTTCTTCTCTTCTTCCGTTTCTTAATTGTTGATCTTCTACACCTTCCATCGAATCCGATCTCCAAGTATGCACACTCACTCTATCATAATCCACATTTCTATTTTGTATTGGTGTTTGTTAATTAGGTTGTGGAATTTGATCTTCTCCTTCAATCCTTGTTCTATTTCTTCTTGTTCTTATCCTTGAAGATTCTCCGAATTCATTTGTTTCTTCTCCTGCAAGTCTTTTACTCCTCCTTATAGTTGTTGGTGGTTCTGATGTATTTCTTCTTCTTCTAGCCATTTCTTCAACTCTAACAATTTCTTCAAATCTTCAAATTGTAATTAGAGATTTATTAACTTGATTCTCCCTGTTTTTAGCGCCAAAATGTAGTTGCAGGATTTCCCACACTACACCCTTGTTAAGATCTTGCTATAATCAACTCACAATTGAAGATTAAAAACGACACTTTTATTATTTTGTTCTCAGAAATGTTTACAGAAATGGAAGAATTCAAGATTACAACTACTCTCTTGAAGTTTCTCTCTCCACAAGACTTTCTTAACTCTCAAAAATACATCATCATTTTCTGGACACCTTGGGTCTATATTTATAGGGTAGTTACATAGTGGATGATAGCTAAGTTTTCCTCTTATTTCGGGTTGATTCTGCGATTGTACCGCGATAGTAACAATGTTAAATCTCGCAAGTTTTGTAACCATCGCAGAACAAACATGCTTTTCTCAAGTTTTCTTCAATCGTCAGTTATTACGTCGCTCTTTTGAAGGCTTTTGTGACGCTCGTGAAGTGTAGTCGAAGATCTTGCGATGATGCTCGCTGGGAAGTGTTGTTAATATCGCAGAGAATAAATGTAGCGATATTCTGGTCCTACACTCGCATTGCGCTTTTTATGTATTGGTATCTAAAAGCCAAGTCTCTCCATTTACGGTTATTGGGATTCGCGGTACGTCCGTAAAAGAACTCTTTAACTCTCTTCCAAAACAATGAATATATTTCATTCGGACGTTCCCGGAACGTATTAGCAAACGATTTAACGAGACATAAATCTTCAAACGGTTCTCATTCCATTTTCTAGGCTAAGTGTGTCATGTGGGAGTGGCTCAAAGAGGTTGTCCTTATATAGATGAAGTCTCAACGGCTATTTTTTTTAATTCAATTTACATAATCGGATTTTAGAGGTGATCACATGGACCGATTGTGACCTTACAAAATCTTGTAAAATATGCCTCTCACTAATCGGTTTTTTTTTAATGCATATGTAATCCGATTCTTGGCAAAAAATGACACAGAACTTTCCTTCACAACAATCGGATTTCTTATAGGTACATATAAACCGATACTTGGCAAAAAAATGCTACAGAATTTTTCTTCTTAATAATCGGATTACATATAGGTACATGTAAACCGATTCTGAAACTGAACCTCTGGGGAACTGTCAGAATCGAATTACATATGTGGACATGTAAACCGATTCTGACTGAAAAATGTCAGAATATGCATTTTTTGCACACACATTGTAGTTGGTTATTCAATCACGTCTTGGACAAACACAAACAATTTTCAAAAGAAACCAGAATAAGTCATTCATAAACTAGGAATATAACCAAACATAATTCGACAATAAGTTTAAGACAAGACATAAGTTTTGACTCCATAATTATCCATAGTTAAATACATACACATGAATATAACCATTCATTCATGAACATCCCCACCACGACCACGTCCACCGCCACGCTCACGCCCACTGCGTCCTCGTTTACCAGGTTGGGCGCTGCTCGATGCACCTTCAGTAATCTTTTTTTTTTTGTGTGTGTGGGTGGGGGGGGAGGGGGAGGCTATCTTCCTCTTGTTCCTTGGCTCCTCCTCCTCCTCCCCAAACTTTATACCAGCTTTTACATCTTCGAGACTATTCAATTCATTGATCAACTTTTTATTGGCATTAACATTTTTCCCTTCCCTGATTTCTAGCTTTGCTTGGGTTATCAAGTGCCCGACTCGCATTCTCTGTTTTAATTTCAAAGAACAAACATTCAATATATAATGCTAAAACCATTAACAAAACCGCAGTTGAGTACAATACGCACAAGGAATTAGAGATCCGTATCTTTGTCCTCTATCTTGGGCCTCTCATTTACTCGTATCACTTGAGTATGCGAAACATTCAGGTACCATGACATGTAACCTGTAATTGTATCATCATCTTTTCGAGGTGAACCTTGCATAGGATATTTGTGAAAAGCTCTGTCTTCCCAATAATCACATGATGGTAAAGGCTTGTGAACAATGTCAATATCATTATCATATGATTTGGTTTTTTTCTCATTGATTTTGAACATCTTGTGCTCCTTTGGGATTATTTGTACGTAACCGCATTGTCTTGCGACTCTCGACGGGTTGTACATTACATATCCTCTTGGGTGAAACAAAGGCCCAAAATAATCACTTTGCTCTTCGCACCCAACCTTCTTTCCTTTTTATTTAGCCAAATCCTTTTTGTAAGGATCAACGACAACATCTTTCGTCGTCAAGTTGTCCAACTGGCATCTCAACTTCAGATAATCCTTTTTTTGGTGCTTCGGATTACTTCTGTAGGTGTACATGTCTCCATAATACCTTCTGTCCCATTCCTTGTTCTCAAAAGCCCTTTGAGCAAATATTGGGAAGTGCAAATATATCCACGCTTGTAGAAATGCCATATTTCCTCCGATTTGGTTCCTTTGAGCCATATAAGCCTTTCTCAACTCGTTCAACGAATGTGAAATCATGGTTGTTCCCCAAGAGTATTCATGAATCTTGTCAAATGGTTGCAATAGATGGATAAAGTTGGCGCTCACACGGGAACCAGAAACTCGGGGAAGATAACAGCTCCCAGGACGTACAAGACATACACATTGGCCGTGGCGATGATACGTTCCCTGGTCAGCACATTTCCCTCGGCACGAAGCTTCTTTGTTCCCATGAATCTGTCCCTCAGCTTCGAGATATGGAATATCCTCTGCTTTGACTTGCCTACCAGCATCTCTGAATTGGTCTTCTCCTCATCCCATTGGAACACATCCTTGGTGAACGCGTAAATCTTATCCCACTCAAGCTCTTGCGTGTACTCTTTGGGCTTCAATGCTTTACCTTATATGCTTAGCCCGGTAATGAACTTCGTATCATTTGGAGTTATCGTCCATTTTCCAAACGGAAGATGCAAAGTATCTATTTCCCCATAATATCTCTCGGCAAAGGCGGAACAAATAGGTTTGTCGTAACCAAGGTCCAAATTCTCGACCGAGGGGATCAAACCCGTTGAATTGACTATATCGTTTACTTCCGGAACTAATCAAACGGTTGATTCAGTTGCTTCCAGTGGCCATTTCCTCATCATCCTGGCTTCATTAGACGAATGGCATCCTTGTGATCCTATAAAACAAAACAAACCCAATGGACAACAATCAAAAACTACACGGATTTTTTTTTTTTATGTTACATAGCATAAGGTTTAGGTACTTACTATTGTAAGGCAAACGACGATGGCCCAACTATCTTTGTACCCCCATAACATCTGTCCTCCATCACCGAGTAACCCGTGAACGGGATCCTTAGGGCCGCGAGAAAACATCTTCAGTGGGTCGGGTATGTGGTCCCCTTTCTTCTTCTTCTTAACATCTGTCTTATCTTGGTTTTCAGCGTCTCCTCCTTGGACTTGTTGTTGAACTTCTCCTCCTTGGACTTGTTCTTGAAATTCTCATATCTCTTCATCACTTTTATCCTCACCTTATTCTTTATCACTTTCACTCTCATTACTTTCTTCTTCACCACCTTCCTTGCCACCAATTTCTTCCTCATTAACTTTCTCATCACTTTCTTCTTCACCACCTTCTTGTTCAGTAGGTGTATCGAAATCAAATTCTTTGTGTGTTGGTTGCTCCACTTCAGGTGGTGGGTCATTGATGCTGATCCCTTTGGCTTTACTCCCCGTGGCCCTTTGGTGTGAAGCATTCAAATTTTGACCGTCTTTTCGACGAGGTGCCAAAGGCTTAGGAGAAGCAGGGTCATATTTCCTCTTATATTTCTTTTCTGCTTGATTTTGTTGGTTGCCCTTGTTTGGCCTGTAGAATATGAAGTTAAGCAGTAAAAAACAATGGAATTGAATGCATTTTTTTAAGTCAAGGTACACAATCGGTTTACTCGATATACATATAAAAACTGATTCAGAACATAACAAATGCACAATCGGTTTATTAAACTGATCATGTAATCTGATTCTAACAATAAAACCTACAATCAGATTTTTTAAGTGCTAATGTAACCCAATTCTAACAATAAACCCAACAATCGGTTTTATCGATATACATATAAAGTCTGATTATTGACTAAGCATATAAGAATTTTAAGGCTATACAATTGGTTTTTGTGAACACATATGTAATCTAATTCTAACAAAACTTAGTTACAGAAACAATGGCTACAATAATCGGGCTATTTATACATTAACGTCTTCCGATTATAATTAACATGTAGAATAATCGGTCTATAAGTTTAAGAACATAACCCGTTTCTAAAATGAATCGGGTTACTTAGACATTAACGTAATCTGATTCTGTGAACAAGGAAATGTTTTGATTTCAAAAATTTCGATTTCTAAGCGATTGTATGTTATTAAAACCTAGTTTACAGGATTTGGTTCATAGAAAAGTACATGATTCGACCCATTTCCTCCTGTTGTTGTTCGATTAGAGATGCTTCTTCTCGAGCAACCATTTTCTTCTTCGTTTTGTTGCCAATTTCTTTAACAATTCCGGGGTTACAGTCACGAGGATAAGTGATTCCAGTTGCTTGTTTGTATCTTGATGGTTTCAACATTTTATAGAAGAAGAAAACGATTAATCGTATTTGGGTCGTAGATAATCCACGATGTTTTGGTTTCACAAAAATGAAAAAAAGAGGGAGAAGAAGAAGACACGAATCGGTTTAGGAGATGGAAATGATAACTGATTTTAGTTATAGGTTTATTATTAAGAGTTGATGGGTAATTTAGTAATATTAATATTTTTTTGAGGGTAATTTTGGAAGTTTCAATAAATTTAGACACCCCTTATCATTGTTTGTGGTGGAAATAAAATTTCGATAGGCCCCAATTAATCTACCTTGTCCCCAATTTAGCAAGGATAATTATTGTGTCCCATGGCATTTAATGTGTCTCGTTTCTCTCCAAAGTGGTTCACTATTCTCCTTTTAGGAGTGCTAAAGCCTATGTGGATTTGATGTGATTTTTCATACGAACTACTCAGAATCACTAATATGGGCACCCTTGTTATTAAAATTTGCTAGTCAAAGAGAATAGAAACAAGAAAATGTTAAAGCTGGGACAACTAATGGGCCAAATCTGGGACAATGAATCTAGATCTTTGATCATTTCTCTTTCCATTTTGTTACCAATCCCAATGCTAAAATCACTCCCATTTTCACCATTCAGATTGTGTTACGTGTTGTCCCAAAATTGGTCCAGTCCCTATTATCCCGGACATATCAAGATCCAAAAAATAATATAAGGCATGCATGCACAACAACAATAGTACATTAGCTATAATTCTAAAGGCAGTCTCCCCTCCTACGTATAATAATACATTGGCTAATTATATGTAGCAAGTCATAATGTGGACGTCTAATATTAGTCTAAAGATTGTAACTTGAAGTGAATTATATTGAACTTGGGGCTAAGAGTTGAAATTCCCAATTTGGGGGTATCGTTTTCCAAAATGCCCCAGGTTTCCAAAAAAATTTAAAATGCCCCAATCCGTTAGTTTTTCCATCCAAGCTATTTAAGTGGTCAATTTTGCACACATGTGATCTCCCATATGCGAAGAAAAGTCATTTTTAACCCCAATTTTTATTAATTTGACATTTGCTTTTTATAAATTAACGAACCCTTAATATTGCGACACATGTCATATTTTCGCCACCGCCACCTCCTTAACCATCACCGCACCACCGCCACCGCCGACGTCGCCACCGCCTCCATCAGAGCTACCTCCGCCACTGCCTCCATCACAACTACCTCTTCCACCACCACTACCAACTCCACCACCACCGCCGCCACCACCACCACTAGTGCCATACCACTACTAGAACCACCACCGTCGGTGCCACCACCATCGTCACCACCAGAACCACCACCATCGTCGCCGCCGCCACCGTAACCACCACCAAAACCACCGTCACCACCACCACCCCTAAAACTTAAACCCTTAACCCTAAAGGGTTATTATTGTCTTTTTTTACATGTGTGAAGTCACACGTGTGCCAAATTCACTACTTAACTAGCTTAGATGGAAAAGTTAACGGATTGGGGCATTTTGACTTTGTTTTAAAATCCATGGCATTTCCGCAACCATGCCTCCCAAATTAGGGCATTTTGGCTATTTTTCCTTGAACTTGTCACTAACCGGTGCCACTAACATTTGAGTCACAACTGCTTAGAGAAATCAAAAAAGGCAAATGTTATTGTATGCACCCATGCATAGGATAACTGCATTAAGTATTCTTGGACTTCTAACATGTTTTATTGGAAATATAATAGTTTAAGCTTTATTAAATGTTTCATTAATCTAAAATAATATTAAATGGGCTGAATTTCCATACTTGCCCATAAGCTTAATTATCATTTTTATTTGGGTTTTGTTATCTTGTACACCCACGCACAAGATAAGGACCAATCATTGTATTGAAAATTGCAAAACACAATTAAAAAAGAAGAGAGAAGATGCATATTTGCATTGAAGAATGCAAATGTTTATAGATTTTTCAAATTTGCATTTATAGAGAGTGAGATTATGCATTATTCAATGCAAATATGCATCTTCTCTCTTATTTTTTAATTGTATTTTACTATTTTCAATACAATAATTGGTCCTTATCTTGTGCATGGGTGCACAAGATAACAAAACCCTTTTTATGTTATGGTTTTGATTAGATTAACAAATGGATCACTTACAATAGCCACAAATTGATTTTTTTTTTTTTTTTGATCATCAAACCATAAGTATTTCATTCCACAGGAAACGTTTACATGATGGTTTTATATAGAAACAAGTACATCATAACATGAAACAAATACAAATTATGATACAAAATGTAAATAAATCGCGAAAGGAAAGAGCGATCCATCACGATAGCATCCAAATCTTGTACTCTGAGATTGAAGAAGAAATGGTATTCGAATTTATAAATCGACCATTTTGATAGATTTTCTTCTTGGAAAAGAGATGCTCCTATGATAGAGGAGTGATATGCCCAAAAATTCTTTATGTGCAGCGACTAACCCGAAACCTAGATTTATTTTTATGATAGAGAAAAAATTGATCTTCGCCCGTGCCAAATCGCCGATGTGCTTTTATCAAGAAAACCAAACACGAACAAATCCGTAGAAAAAAACACTATAAAAGTGTAGATAAAATCGCCCAAATAGCGAAGATAAAAATCGCTCTAATAGCGAAAAGATTATTGGAAACAACAAAAATAACTAAAAACAATAATTCTTTGCTAAGATCTAGCCCCTAAAGTACTAGATCCGAGCAAAGGAGGAAGAAGAAGTTGATGGGTTTTTCTCTAGTTTTTGAGAAGCGAGATTATTTGTTAGATCTATGCTCGGTCAAACTCGCATGCGTTGCTATCTCAAGCATGTTTTTCAATCTTAGTGATCAAAACTATATAGTCTTGATTTCTAGTCTACTATAGCTAAGGTCTCGGACTAGGATAGAATGTGTAGTTGAGCTCAAGAACTCCATGGCGATCATCATACAAGACGAATGACTACTCAAGAAACCAGTGGATCTTCATCGACTAAAAGGTATGTGGAGACTTGAATTTATCTATCACTCAAAAGTCTATCTACTCTATCTCCTATCTTGAGACAAAAGTCGTTTTACTATATAAACTAAGAATATGCACATGTGACATTTCGAGCTGAGTATATCTCGCTTATCTATATCTCGAAATGTGTGTTGGTAAAGCTTTTGCTTTATCCAAGTTCATCTTTTCCTAGTGACGAAAGTCATGTTATGTTTCAATCACTTTGGAAATCGCTCTGACGAAAACTAGTTCGTGAAAATAACTATTTGACGTCCTATGAGAATGTTTCAATGATTGAAATGAGAGTTTAGACTATATAACCATTGTGGGATATAAACATTGTTGTGGAAACACATATATGTATAAGTCCTTAACACTTGAACCAAAGTTTGCGAACTTTGTTGATCAAGTGGAACCGTAACGTGCGCAGCAACTCAGTCCGCGAACCCAGTCCGCGAACTGGCGTAAGTTCTCGAACCCGAGAATATATGCTGAAGTTAAAGCTCAGGTGCAGTCCGCGAACTGACGGAAGTTCTCATCCCGAGAAATTTTGCTTGAGTTTATTAACTTCAACCGGTTAGCTTGAGTCCGCGAACTCAAGAGGTTATGTCTGAAAACGTTGTTCGTGAACTTATTCTAAGTTACTAAGGAATGCTTTTGCAAACCGTGGCTTTATAGTTCATGATTAATGATTCGAGTGAATCACATCGTTTTTGATTCAATTGTGTTTCTTGTAGTACTTGAGATCTCATAGCAGTTGAACAACTCTCTAACTAGTTCATTTGAGTCATTTGGACCAGTTATGGTGAAGAAGAATAAGGTTGATATGGAAGTTATAATTTGGATAACCATTTGGTTGACTAATATTGAACCAACCATTGTACACGTTTGGGTACGGTTACACAAACTCAAAACATCAAGTACATGTGTGTATGACAAGCTAAGTTTTCGATCTAAAGGTTGAGAGATATTAGCTTGTATCTAATCTGGTTTTCATCTAACGGTGAATATTGAATGCTTTGTTACTAAGCTAATATTGATTGCAAACCCTGATTTTGAAAGACTATATAAGGGAAAACTCTAGCAACTGGGAAACCTAATCCCCACACATTCTGTGTGATACTAGTTTGCTAAAGATAGAGTCGATTCTCCTTTAACCTTTGGTTTTATTCTCTAAAACCAGGTTAACGACTTAAATACTTCATTGGGATTGTGAAGCCAGACCGATACTACTTATCTTGTAGTTATGTGATCTAATCTTGTTATTTCTATCGTACGAGTACAATTGTTATAATATGCTTGAGATTTCTATCTCAGAAAGCTAAGATACAAGTAGTCACAAACATTTTCGTCTCATTGTTTGTGATTCCTCAATAATCTTCTTCGCTGCGTCGATTAAGTTTATTGTGAGGTGATTGATGAAACTGAGCTATTCTTCGGGAATATAAGTCTGGTTTTATCGATTGGTTCCTGTTTACCTTGATTTATCAAAAGACGGAAAAAAACTCATAGGTTTATTCATGGGAAACGAATTTATCTATTATCTGTAGACTTTTCTATGTGAGACAGATTTGTTTGCTAAAGTCTTGGACTTTGGGTCGTAGAAACTCTTGGTTGTGGGTGAGATCAGCTAAGGGAATCAAGTGCGCAGTATCCCGCTTGGGATCAGAGGCGTAGAAGCATAACTGTACCTTGGATCAGTGTGAGATTGGTTTGGGTTTAACTACAGTCCAAAACGAAATTAATTTGGAGTAGGATAGTGTATGTAGCGACTTAATACAATGTATGTTTAATCTGGACTAGGTCCCGGGGTTTTTCTGCATTTGCGGTTTCCTCGTTAACAAAATTCTGGTGTTTGTGTTATTTCTTTCCCGCATTATATTTTTATATAATTGAAATAATACAGGTTGTGCGTTGTTCAATCGATTAGAATATCCGACCTTATTGGTTGTTAATTTAAATCGATTGACACTTGGATATTGGTCTTTGGTACCATCCAAGTTATCTCTCTTTGATTAGGCACGTGAATTATATTTTCCTGAGTAAATCAAATAGAGAGATTGAGATAATAAATCCTTGAGTATTTTCTATTGATTGAGTCTTGTTGATTCTCTATAAAACAACTCGGAGTTGTCCATACAGATTGCTAATCGAAATATTGGGTGAGGTTGTTAGACCCCCGCTTTTTCATTATTGCAACTAAAGGACTAGACCTGAGCCACAAATTCATGTTTATATCTTATTTACGTTTTCCTCTACTTGCACAATCCCACATCTCTGTCAATAAAATCAATGCAATGATATTGTAGTAGCAGGAAATCCTACACTACACCCCTCACAAGAATTCATACAATCAAGTCATTTTTTATGTAACCAAACACAATCTTTATTAATGAATCTCACAATTTTACAAGAATGGAAAGGAATGAAGCTAAGAAATTAACAACTGCTCTGGACTTTCTCTCTCCTAAATGAATTGCTCAACACTCGAAAAAGATCCCCCCTCCTTATGCTTGTTCAACTCTTTATATAGGAATTACATAGTGGATGACAACTAATTTGTCCTTTATTTTAGGATCTGACTTGCGATATTGTCGCAAGATTTATAATGCCAATTTTCGCAAACATTCTAATTATCGCAGAATCGTCACACATTTCTCATGTTTCTGTTATCGTCATCTGTTACGTCATCTTGCGACACTCGCAAGGTGTTGTTAACCATACTTCGCAAATGCATCCTTCTTGCGATATTTTGATCCTACATCTTGCCTCTTCTCATTTCTTCTCTGCGAAGGGGAGAATGTCGTGAGAAATTAGTTTTCAAAATGCCGCAACTACTCACCTTTTCATATTCTCCGTACTGAGACGATTCTGCATTCTTCGCTAAATTCACTACACGTATCCTTCTTCCATCCAACTTCTGACATGTATTTTTCAACCGCTGTATTCCAACTGTTCAGGTCTAATCTTTGCATTAAATGTGTTTATCTTTTCGAGTATTCTTCTCTCTGTATATACTCTTTTCATTCTTCTCTACTCTTCTTTTTTACTTTCTTTCTTATTTTCTCTGCAACTTTCTTCATTGTTCTTCCGTGAATTCCACTCCTGCTACTGTAACTTTTCTCAATTTTCATCTTTTCAAATTTTTAATTTCTTCTCCATTCCCATACTAAAGAATTCCTTCAGCTGGTTGCAAGAATGAGATTGCCTTTGAAAAGGCTCAAAAGAAGCTTCATAATAAATGTTTTACTCTATCTCGTATTCCCGGTCAAAACCCTAAATCTGAGCTCACTGCCAAGTTATTTTCTGATTATCCGTGCAATCAGGGAAAGATCATAGTCTCGCTAGGTCAACTTGAAGCTGGTCTTCTCATTCCCCTCTATAATCCTGAGCTCCCATTGTTTTATGAAATTATTTCTCATGCGAAATTCTCGCGAGCCATATATCAACTATGTGGATACTGCATTCGTCTCTTACTCGAGTTCGCCAACCGTGGTGCTGGCAAGGGATCTCTTTATTCTGATGAAGCTAAAAATCCAAAGTTCAAAGATGTTGCGATTGTTCATGCGAACTATATTGTCGAAAACTTCTTTGCGAATTATGAAATAATTCCTATGAAGAAAGACAACACTTGTTGGGGTGTTCGCTTACATAAAAGAGAGAATGTTGCTGCTGATCAATTACTCATGCAAGATATTGACTGGCATCCTTGCGATAATTCTTTCTCGCGTCATTCTAATGATAATAAATGGCGTGTTTTCCCTTTAATTCTAGAGGGTCCATATATTTTTGGTTCTCATCTCTTACCTGCGAATGTCGCAGAATACCAACCCTGGGTATTCAAGTGGCCTGAAAGGGATGATGAGGTATATTTCCACCTTTTGCTTGAATCCTTAATATTATTTTTCTTACATATATTCTCGTTAATCATTCCAATATTTTTTATGTTTGCGAAATTTCCATATTAAGAGGTTAAAAGCAAGCTACAAGAAATTTGGTAAAGCTAGTACTTTATCAGCTTTTCAATCAATCACAGATGAAGTAAGAAATATTCTTTTAAGATTCTTAACAATATATTGTTGCCTCTATTTCTTATCTTTATCTGTGTTTGAAGGATATTGACGAGATAGAAGAACCCTCCAAAATTGCGAAGAGCAAGGGTAAAGGTAAAGGCAAAGGCGCTCATCGCAAGGAGAATTCTGCTGCTCCTCCTTCAAAGAAACGAAAAGTTCAATCTCCTTCTCCCTCAATCCCTCAAGATAGCGGGATCTCCAGTGACAATGATAATGATGATGATGACAATGATGATATTTCTTCCGCGAAAGAATCTTCACAACCTGAATCTTATATGGCTCATTTGTCCGGAATTTTTACTAATACTATGCAAACAATTGGTGATACCCCTCTGACCAATGCTTGCAAGTCTATAGATGCTATTTGTGATGCCCCCCATCTTAGAGAACAATGAATCTCTTCGCGGGGTCTCAAGATCTATATCTCAAAATTTCTTGCATTCACTCAATAGCTTGATAAATTTTCATACTTATACCTTTCTTCTCTTTATTTTTATGTTGAATTCATAATTAATCCCTAAAGTTCGTTGCATTGTTTCGCAGGCTGGGAAATCTTCCTTTGCTATTGTCTCAGATTTGGAGAAGAGGCGTGCGGCTCTCTCAAAGAAAAATCAAAAAATAGGAATTGAAGCCACCAACTTTCACAAGAAGAATGAAGAACTTGAAGCTGAAGTTATTGGCCTTCGCGAGAGAAATAAGCAGAATGAAGAATTAGAGACTGAAGTTATCAATCTTTGCAAGAAGAATGAAGAACTTGAAATTGAAGCTTTTAATCTTCGCGAGAAGAATAAGCAATTAGAATCTGTTTCTACCCATCAGAAAGATACAATTTATACTCTCCAAAATGCGAACATCCAACTCTATGGTAAGGAATTTTTATTTTCATCTTTGTTCCTCTATTCCTTTGTGTTATCTTATTTGATTAATCCTCTTCGCAGATGTTTACGGCCTCTCTGATGAAGCTGTATTCCTTCGTTCTTTTACAATCAAAATGGATGATAACACCCTTCTTAAACACCTTAATGATTCCTTAAACGACTTCCTTAATGATGAAATTAAATATCTTTCCATAGATGAGCTTAGGTCCAAAATTCATCTTTCAAGTATTGAACATAGATCCAGTTTGGGGTTAGCCAATAAGTTTAAACGTTTTTATATTGACTCAAAAGAAGAAATTAACAAATTAAGAACTAAGATCAGTAATCTTATTGATGTCAAAGATCGAATCACTAAGCAAGGTGCTCAAACTTTGGCGGATTTCCACAAGACTCTTCTTGAAGTTCAAGTTAAAAGAGATATACTTATTTGCGAAAATGCTACTCTTATTGAGAGAGAAAATCAAGTTCGCTCCCGCCTTCTTATAAATCGTGATGATGAATTTGCTTGGGCTGCGAGAGTTCTAGATAACGCCGGAAATAACTTAGTTGTAGATTTTAGTCTCCAAACTGAGCAAACAACCTTAATTAGGGACATGATTTCTAACATAGAAGCTTCTTAATTTCTTCCTTATTTAATTGTTTGTTTTTCATGAACTTCCACCAGATTATTGATTTATTGCTGTATTTTCGCAGTAGCTGAAGAGAGATATCGCAATAGACTTGAAGAGCTTGAGAGTGACAAGGCAAAGCTCGCAAAGGATCTTTCTTCTCGCAATGAGAAGTTTTCAAAACTGAAGGCTCAAATGAAGATCACTATTGCGAATTTTGGAAATGACGCAATTTCTTATCGCAATAAGACTATCAAAGCAATATGTGATGACAACAAGATTCCTCACTCCAAATATCCTTGTATCTTAGATAAAATTCCAGAAAATATGCCTAATTTGGTCATCTATGATAGTGAAGCTGATGAGGAAACATAGTATGAAGAAAATGAAGAAGATAGAAATGATGAATCTAATGAAGATAAGGAAGAAAGCTCTAGTGAAGAATCTGGTGGAGATAATGATGAATCAAGCTTGAAATAGATTTTTCTTCTTTGCTTGTTCCCTTGTAAACTTGTACATTCATTCTTTGGTCGTTTACTCTTGTACTCTATCATTGTGAATTTCTCCAATCTTTAATATAAGTTCTTTTTGTTTCACCCTGCATGTGTTAGTAAAATTTTCTTTATTTCAATATGACTAATCAAAATACGATTGCGTAAATCTATCATATGGAAGAAAATAACATCCAATTTATCTTATGCATTCCCATACTTGCCTATATTATTTGTATTCATATGAGTGATTGAGCATATTACCTTTACTTGGTAGAGTATTTTGCGACAAACTCGCAATTGCCTCTGTATAATCTCGCAAACATAAACTGTAAAATAACATTCATTCTTATATTCTAATGTGGTTTTATTTTGCCTTCCTAAGTAAAGGTCTTATTTTGCCATCTTTTCTCTTTGCGACAAAATCGCAGGACGTCTCTACACTTTCATGTACAAACCCATTGATCTTGCCTTAACTTTTTGTTCTTTTGTATTTTTGCTGCGACAATATGACAGGCCTAAATTTTCTTGCAAAATTAAAGCCCCATAACATTGCCGTCTTGCGACAAAATCGCAGGACATCTTTACACTTGCATGCAATGACCCATTGATCTCGTCTTATCTTTTCTTTTGTATTATTGCCTCTTCAGGACTGTTGCACAAATATGACAAGTCTAAATATTCTTGCGAAAATATAGTCTCATGACATTTGCGTCTTAAGACACTTATCAGCTCCCTAATGGAGGGTGCCGCCCTTATCTTCCCCCTGGTTTCCCTTTCAAGGAGACGTACATCGGCCATACAAGACTAGCTCCTCCCATTCAGTCTTAACAACAACCAATTGTTTTCGCAGCCTCTTATCCCTTTTGCCTATATGGCTTATGGTTACAAGACTGCACCCTAAGTGGGGTTTTCTTCGGGCCGAGTGCATCATAACCAAGACTTGCCAAGAATGTCCAAGGTAGGTTCATCCATCCCGGGCACTCTTGGCTCAGCAGTGTACCCCGGCGCCCTAGTCATACTCTGCGCTCTTTAAGAGAGCTTTTATTACCTTAGTCGCCCAACTCAAGTCATATGCTCAAGTTGAGAATCCAAGGTGTCTCTCCTGGATAGGCTTTCATTGACCCCAAATCTCCATGACTCAGGTTCCAGCAGCGGTGTAACCTTATTGCTGAGTCATGTTACAGATACCCCCTTATATGACGTACTTTATGTCTTACATTTTCCTCTTGCAAAATTTTATTCGCGAACTAGGGTGTACACCATAAAGGTTCGTCCCATTCTGGATCGTAAAGATCATTTCTTGCGAACTTTTCGCATATTTGCATTCTGCTTTTGATATTTGTAATTTCTCATCTTCTTTTTCATAAAATTTTTGTATAAATTCACTTCATTTTAATCATTAAGAAAAACAAATATTTTTGAAATTTCGCAGCAAATCAATTATACATCTCCTTTTCTTTTCTCTATGTTTTGTTTCACTTCACAGTTTAAATTTTTTACCTTTGTTATTTTCTGCCTTTGTATCTTTTACAATTAATTTCTTACCTTTTGCGATAGCTTCATTGTTTCTTATTTTCAACAAGATTTCTCCTTCCTTCTTCTCTACTACATCCACCATGAGTCTTTCACTTATTTGTTGCTCTATGATATTACTTTTCCAATTCCCTTTCTTCGCAGCTCATTCCTCGCAGGACTCTACATCAATTTCATAGCATTTCTTACCTTCAATCCAATCTCCTTTTATAACTCCAACTCCATTAGGATGGGGAAATTTGATGCATTTATGAAATGTTGAGGCTACACCTAAAATCGCATACAGCCAAGGTCTGCCAATTAGAGCATTGTAGGGTGACTCTACGTCGACAACACAGAATAAAACTTTAGAAGATATCCCCTTTAATGGAATTGTCATTGTGATCTGTCCTTTAGGCTTATTAGCAGTACCATTGAAACCATAAATTTTATAGGTTGAGGGTATTAGATCCTCATCTCTGACTCCCATAGTCTTATAATTATGATAGAATAAGATATCCACAGAACTTCCTGTGTCAATCAAGACTCTATTTATTTCCCATGTATCTTCAGCCTCATCATCCTCTTCTCCATCTTCATCCTATCTTTGCCTTGGGTTTATTTCTAACCTCACCACTAATGGGTTATCATGTATTTCACCAGACTATGGTACTTCTTCTGCGGTGAAAGAGATAGTTTGATTTTGCCATTCTTTTAGTGGCGAAATTTTTCGCAATGTTCATAATTTCTCTTCCATCAACATCTCTCGCAAATACTCTGCTTAAAACACTATCGTGAAAGTCTTCAATTGTTTTATATGAATTCACAATAGAATTACAAGACAGGTTCTTCGCCTTTGCTCCAACTTCTATGACAAATGTTTCTCCTCCTTTGGTTGCATTCACTCTGCGAATTTCTGGTGGTGGTGGTAAGGCCTGAGATTGAGGGTGCTCAACTAGAAAATGATTTAATTTTCCTTGGTTTATCATCTTGAGAATGATCCTTTTTATATTTCTACAATTATTTGTTGAATGCCCATGAAAATGATGGTAAGAACAAAATTCTTGACATCGGTTGTTTTGATGCGGTTCTTTTCCCATGTTCCAGGGTGTTGGAATGTGCTCCATTAAAATTATTGATTCCCAAAAAGTTTCCACACTAGCATTCAATGGTGGCATCTTGATCTCTTCCCATATTGTTTTTTGACTTCCTGATCCTCTTTGATAGTTTTGTCTTTGTCCCCCATAAGTTTCTTGTGGATGATCAAGTCTTTGAATTTTGTTGTTTCCACTTCGACTATAAAAATTTATTTCCCTTTCGAATTCTTCTTGATCTCTACTTCCCATAGCTACCAGCTTCTGTTGATTATCATTCTTATTTTCTTGTTGTACTTGCGAAGTGCTCGCCACTGTGTTTATCAACTTAGGCAATAAGCTTGCGCTCGCTGTATTTGAGCTCATGTTCGCAATTGGATAAGATTCTATTTCATTCTGCTTTTCTTCATGAGCAATGTACTTCTCCTGCAATTCTCGCAGCTTTGTCATTGTAATTGTATTCTTGATTCTGAAAACTTGGATATACAGTAGATTGGTTGCGAACATTGCGTTAATGAATGATAAGATGAGATATCTCTCATTCACCCGTCCATCCATTTCACTGCACATTGTCTTCCATCTTATGGTTAAATGTTTCAAACTTTCACCAATTCTCTGCTTTAATCCAAATATATCTTATATGCCTGGCCGCGTGGAATTGTTGGTTATGTAAGCCCGTAAGAATGTAGTCTGCAAAAGATGTTATAGTATTTCTGGGTAAACCTTCGAACCACTTTAGTGCCTCTCCTGTTAAGCTTGAAGCGAAATACTTGCACAATACATCATCATGATTCTCCCACTGTAGCATACATCTCACATAAGCTTTAATGTGTTGAATTACGCAGGTTGTCCCATTAAAGATACTGGTTAACGCAGGCAAACTGCATTTTGGTGGAATTCTTCCTAATTGTACTTCTTACGAGAACAGAGTTTTCGCAGCTTCCTCTATGGCTTCATCCAATTGTCTCATGCCTCCCTCTCTACTGTTATTTAGCATTCCTCTCATTTCTGCCATCTCTCTTAAGATTTGCTCATTTACCCCAGATGTTGATCCCATTGGTCTTTTTAATTTTGTTTCCCTTCTCCTGCGTTCTTGTCTGTTCTGTGTTGCGAGATTTTGATTTTCTTCCCTTTTATTTTCTTCATGTATTTCTCTGCGATCTTCTCTTTCATTTCTTTCATGGATTCGCACGCCATTATATCTTTCATTTTCTCTTCTGCGATTTTGTTCATTCCTTACCAATTCTCTCTGTTTCCTTTCAGCTCCTCTTTGTACCCTATCATATTCTTCATTGATATTACCATTGTTGCGGTTTTGTTCGTATCTTCTTTCTCGATTGTCATGATTATTCTGGCGAATTGCTTCTTGGAATTCTCTTTCCTCTACTTCTGCTCTCAATCTTTCCCTTTCGCAAGCTAAACGTGCTTGTTCAGCATAATGTCTCTCGATTTCTTCTTCAATTATTTTTTTGATTTCTTTGAATCTCTCTTCCACGTAATATTCTCCTCTATTCTTCTTGGTTTTCTTCGCCATCTTGGTTATTTCGTTCTTGACGCTGCTCATTCTCCTGTCCTCTGTTGTTTTGTTCATTTTGATGAATTTCGCCTTGTGGTATGTAACGATCTTCCATTACTTCTCTCATTTTGCGACGTCTTTCATTTGGATCTTGATTTTCTTCTTCAATATTTGTCATATGTGAACTTCTTCTTGCCTCACTTCTAATTGATCTTGAACTTGACCTCGTTGTACTTCTTGATCTCCTATTTTGTAACCACATATTCTCCATTCTCAATTCATGGTTTTGCCTTGTCAAATTTGTGTGTTCTTCCTCTTCTAATCTCCTCTCTTCGCGTATTCTTTGTCTTAACGCCTCTGTTGCCTCTAATACTCCAATTCTTTCATCACCATGAATTATTCCTCCAACTGCTTCTTCAGCTCTCTCCTCTTGGATTTCATTTCTTAATTGTTGCTCCTCTTCTATTTCTTCCACTGAATCTGATCGCCAAGTATGTACACTCACTCTATCATAATCCAAAGTTCTATTTTGCGCTGGTATATGTTGAATTGGTTGTTAAATTTTATTTTCTCCATCATTTCTTGTATTTATTCTTGATGATTCTCCATTTTAGTTTCTTCTTTCTCCAGCAAGTCTCTTACTCCTTCTAACAATACTTGGTTGTCTTGAAGCATTTCTTCTCCTAGCCATATCTTCAATCTCAAAGAATTATGTCTGGAAATTTTCACCAACTATCTCAAATTCTCCCAAATCACAATATTAATTTTCACACTAAAAACAAGGTAATTGTCCCTGTTTCTAGCGCCAATATGTAGTAGCAGTAAATCCTACACTACACCCCTCACAAGAATTCATATAATCAAGTCATTTTTTATGTAACCAAACACAATCTTTATTAATGAATCTCACAATTTTACAAGAATGGAAAGGAATGAAGCTAAGAAATTAACAACTGCTCTGGACTTTCTCTCTCCTAAATGAATTTCTCAACACTCGAAAAAGATCCCCCCCTCCTTATGCTTGTTCAACTCTTTATATAGGAAATTACATAGTGGATGACAGCTAATCTGTCCTTTATTTTAGGATCTGACTTGCGATATTGTCGCAAGAGTTATAATTCCAATTTTTGCAAACATTCTAATTATCGCAGAATCGTCACACATTTCTCATGTTTCTGCTATCGTCATCCGTTACGTCATTCTTCAAATCATCTTGCGACACTCGCAAGGTGTTGTTAACCATACTTCGCAAAAGCGTCCTTCTTGCGATATTCTGATCCTACAGATATTTAGGATTCCGCTTAATTTTATTCTTGATTTGTATCAAATGAAATGCATTGGTTTGTCTTGCCGTTATTACACCTAGACTATGAGTATGATCTCTATTACCGAATATAAGTAAATTTCTTGGTTGATACTCATTTTTTTTTCGTTTTATACATTTAGATGAAAAATGATAGGGAAAATAATCGTTTGGTATTTTTTTAGGTGGTCCCATGTTTGTTTGGTCCTTTGGGAAAATGCCTTTACTCTTTGGTCCATAATTATTTAAAAATATTAAATGGTCTAAAGTACCCTTCCGTGTTAATTCCAATTTATTTTTTGCAGCAGTTCAGTCATGCATCAAAATAAACTCCTGATAAAAACCTAAAAAAACAGAGTTCATTCCATAAATGAACCACTGATAAAAACCTATATAAAATAGAGTTCATTCCGGAAATGAACTCCCGATAAAAACCTAAAAAAAAAAAGTTCATTCTAGAAATGAACTCCCGATGAAAACCTATATAAACCAGAGTTCATTCCAGAAATGAACTCCTGATAAAAACCTAAAGAAATAGAGTTCATTCAAAATATGAACTCCTGATAAAAACCTAAAAAAACAGAGTTCATTTGTAAAAATGAACAACATCATCATCTTCATCGCCTTCGACGTCTTCAACAGCAGCAGCAACATCATCGTCTTCAAACACCAAAATCAAGATCAAGATCTTCAACATCAAAATAAAAAATATACATCAAAATAACATAAAAATCTTCATAGTCTTCATCATATTCATCGTCTACATCATCTGCAACAGAAGAAGCAGCAGCAGAGAAGAAAGAAATACAAAATCATCGTCGTCTTCATCATCTCCATCTTTTTCAATAGCAGCAGCAGCATCAACAAATGACGAAGAAACACAAAAATCTCCGTCGTTTTCATCATCTTTATCATCATATTCAACATAAACAGTAGCTACATAGAAGAAAAAACAAAAAAAAAACCATCCTTCTTCATTGTTTTCATGAGCAACAACAGAAAATGTAAAAAAAAATGGAGAGAGAAACTAGATCTGAAAATAGGAGGAGAGAGAAAGAAAATCTGAAATAAGATATTTTCTATTGACTTTTTCTATATATATGGTCCCAAAAGGGAATTTCTGCCACTACCTAGTGACAATTACATCATCCATGACATCATCCTAGGACCAAACTATAATATTTAGGACCAAACTATAATATATTTTTCCAAAAAGGACCAAACAGACACTACACCAAATTCTGGATTTAGCAACCCAGATTAGCAACAAAGCTAAATCTATTGCTAATTAGCAACCAAAGAAATCTGTTTATAAGATTTAGCAACAACTATTTTCTGTCGCGAAATTCGCGACTGCTAAGCTTCGGTTGCTATTAGCAACTGCAGAAAGATCACGCATGCCACTCGTTTGCGTTCCAAGTAACACCCGTTGTTATTTGTCTGCCCAAGTCAACTCAACCCATTTAGAATCAGATAGATGAATCCACTCCGACTCCCATATTTCTCTAACCCTAGACTTCAGAAATATTATCCACTCCCTTCTCTAACCCTACTCTCTATCCAGCCGCAAAAAAAAAAAAAAAAAAAAAAAAAGAAGAAGAAGAGATATGAGCCGCAGATGGTGGTGAAGAAATATACTAGTGCACAGACGCACCTATCATTAAACTTGAAGAAGTTTATGTTGTGACTGGTGAAGAATCTCTTATCTAAATCTCAGTGATTTAGTTTTCTAATTCGAATTCGAGTCGATTTTGTTGCATATTAGTTTGATTATTATTTTTTTGATTTTGTGTGGAAAAGAAAAACTTTACCGATTTGACAAAGATGAAATTCAATAGAAAGAAAGAGGAGTTGAAACTTTGAAGCTTCTTAAAAATAAACACACTGAGAAAGTGTTTGGTTATGAGACTATCTAAGCCATTCAAGATCTGTGCTAATCATCAAGGTTTGTTGTTTTTTATTTCTGAATTGATTTTGGTTTTATTTGAAGCGTTGATTTCATCTGTGAGATTTGATTATTATTTTTTTCTTTTTGTGAATATAAAGATGGGGATACGTTGGAGTCTGATCTTGATTCTAGCTGTGAATTGATGAATTCAGAAACTTGGACTGCATTTGGCTTTGGCAAGAATCATTTGGGTGGGTCACCGTCCTTCTCAAATAGATCTGCTTAGCAATTTCTTATTCTGACTTCTAACATCAAGTCATGTGTCTGGACGAAAAACTTATGCTAGAACTGCAGAGCATTGGCCTACATCCGGAAAGAATGGTAAGTATCATTTTCCACTTCCTTCTCCGAAGATCCCATTTGCTAATTAAGTTCATCCTCTTGAGTTAGAACCTCATGTAAACTTCGATCTCACTCTAAGATTCAACATATTTGTTAATGTTAATCTATTAGTGGTGCATTTAGTTATTACTTAGTAATGGTTCGTTTGGTTGTCTCTAATATTTGTTTCATCCCAGCATAATCTGATAGAGGGAGAAGATGAACACATAATTATAAAAATTCAGGAACTTAAGAAGGGGCTATACGGAAAGGATTGACACTGGATTGTTTAGTTATTGTACTGAATTTTTCTTAGAATATTCTAATGGATTTAAACATTTACCTTTGCCAAATTACCCCGTATTTCTTTTTAAGTAACTGACTAGACCTTGTATGTGCTAGATATCTGATATGTGCATCTCTTTTTGGAACTGATGTGGAACATCACTTGTTTTCTGTTTTGATCTAGCAGGCAAGGAGGAAGAAAGTTAAGTTAAGCAAGATAGATAGATAAAGCCCTTCTGAAGGTAGGATTGTAGTTGTGGATTATCTCACAACTACACCCTCATAAGAATCCATTAAAATGATTCCTAAATCTAATTAATTTGATATGAAACTAAGAATTAAAGTACTAAAATTGTAAAGAGACACAAAGATTTTTACGTGGTTCGATCAATGTGATCTACATCCACGGTGCTTCACTAGTGATTGTATGTAATTACATGATTTTACAATTGAGACTCCATTAAAGAATATTTGGAGCTCTAGTTTTTTGGGGAAGAAGATGATAAAGATAATAAATCTCTCCTAACATTTTCTCTCTCCTCCTAAAATTATCCTCTCTTGCTATAAAGATCTCCCCCAATTCTCATGCCTAAATGGCTATTTATATAATCTTACAAAATATGATAGTTGTGTTGTCCCGCCATTTCGGATTTGAGAATTATCTTGCGAAACTTCGTAACTTCACTTCACGAACTTCTTTTGCTTTCCTCGTGATTTCCTTTGCTCGCAAGATGTCTTTTCTCTCCACGATTTCGTAAGCTATCATTTGTTGTGATATTCCGCTCCTACATCTTGCCTCTTTTTTCTTGAATATTGCTTGAAGAGCGATCTTTAAGAAAAAATCCGTTGTAGTAGTCTTTGATTTTTGTTGATGAAGGAACGAGCGAAAGAATATCAAACCCAAAAAGTATATACTTGCCTCTATTCTTTTGCGAAGTTCTGAAGCTTTAAGAAGTAATTAGAAGTATCATCTTGCGAAGTATGAAGTGTGTGAAGTACCCTTAAAGAATTATGATGTATAAGAAATATAAAATATCCTTGAAGAAGTATAAGAAGTACTCAATCCTCGAAATATATAAGAAGTATGAAGTATCCTTAAGAAGTATAAGAAGTATTTAATCCTCGAAATATATAAGAAGTATGGAATATCCTTGATGAAGGTGATAAATATTGCCTCTGTTCATGTGAAATTATTAATCCATTTTTGGTGAGGATTCTTGCTAAGAAGATAAAGAACATAAAATATTTTCTTGGGTATCCATTGTTGCCTCTGTTCTTTATCTATGAAGGAAAATCCTTGAGAAAATGTTGAATAATTAAATTGCGTCTCTATTCTTATCTTGCCTCTACCTCAAGTGGTAACCCTGCTAACTTCTGAATTTTTATGCAAATTTCTGAATTTTTCTGCGAATTTCTGGGGTTTTCTGCGAATTTCTGAACTTCTAAATAGTGCTGTGAATAGTGTTGCGAATATACCGTTGCGAATTATGAATAGTCCTGCGAATTATGAATGTTTCTGCGAAGTTTCGCGGTATTATCCTGTAAAATTTTGTAAAATACTTGTGCGAATATAATATTTATGTAATGATTATGTTATGAAATATGTATGCAATGCTCATGCCATGAAATGTTTATGCAATGCTTTTATGATGCGAGTATAATGCATGTATGATGAGAATGCATATCTATTATGATGCATAGCTAATGTTTGTGTTACTTAGCTCGTTTTGTTGTGGTAAAATTGATATATCTTTGAGTTTCCTCCATTCATATAATCATCTTCGCAAGTTTACTTGTGTATTTTCGCGAATGAAATCGCCTCTTCTAGTATGACTTCGTGATATATATTCTTGTAAAAATTCTTCAATGATATTGATGGAATTGTCTTCTTTGATATATATTGTCTTCAAAATTCTTCAATGATCTTGATGGAATTGTCTTCTTTGATATATATTCTCTTCAAAATTCTTCAATGATCTTGATGGAATTGTCTTCTTTGTTAGTACTTCATGATATATATTCTTGTAAAAATTCTTCAATGATATTGATGGAATAAATTTCATGAATTGTTGTGGTCTTATCATGCCTTCCTAAGTAAAGGTCTTATTTTGCCACCTCTTTTGTGATAATATTTTGTATTTGCGATAATATGACAAGTCTGAACATTCTTGCGAATATACAACCTCGTGACATTATCGTCTTGCGATGAAATCGCAGGACGTCTTTACACTTTCATGCAAAAACCCATTGATCTCATCTTATCTTCATTGTTATGTTCTGCGAGTTCTTTTTTCTTTTCTTTCTTTTTTTTTTTTTTTTTAGAAGGCTCGCAGAAGTTCAATTGTTGCACAAATATGACAAGCCTTTATGTTTTCGCAAACAAGAAGCCTCGTGACATTTGCGTCTTATATCACGTATCAGCTCCCTAATGGAGGGTGCTGCCCTTTATCTTCCCCCTGGTTGCCCCTTCAAGGAAGCGTACATAGACCATACAAGGTTAGCTCTTCCCATCCGGTTCTGCCAACAACCATCTTTTGATCGCAACCTCTTATCCTTTTTTCCTATAGGGCTTATAGTTACGAGGTTGCACCCTATGGGGTATCTTTGGGCCAAGTGCATCATTTTCCAAGACTTGTCAAAAATTGCAGATGTGGTTCAACCTCACCCGGCACTCTTGACTCAACCGTGTACCTCGGCGCCTTGATCGTTTTCTGCACTTCTTGGGAAAGACAGTATGCCTTAGTCGCCCAACCTAAATCCTCTTACACCGCATTTTATATTGCGTAATGTCGCTAGATTAGGTGAGAATCCAAGGTGTCTAACCCGGATAGGTACCCCATTATTGGGTTGTACCCCTAAAATTTTACCATGTACTAAGGGTCCTTGGTGGTGTTCCGGTTACCCTTAGCCACGTTTATAGGTACCCCCTTAAGTGACGTACTTTAGGACTTTTCCTCTTACGAAATATAGCTTCACGAACTAGGTTGTACGCCACAAAGGTTTGCCTGTATAAAATTTCTGCGGCTCTCTTTCTTTTTTGGAGGCTGATCACATATTGCGGTCTTTTCTTCGCAAATTGCGGTCTTTTCTTCGCAATTGATTTTTGGCGGTATTTTTTCGCCTTTTAAAAAGTCATCATAAATTTTTCATGTACATAAAATGTTGAATGTTTTCATAAAATGTTTAGTATAAGAAGTATGAGAAGTATGGAATATCACATCTTTAAATCAAAATTATTCTATAGAAATATAGGAATTTAATTTTCTCTGTTTTTTTTGTAATTTTGAAGTCTTTGAAAAAAAATTCAGATCTTTTAAATTTTGCGATGAAGTCATTTTTGAATCTTGCGATTGTATCGCTTTTAACCAATCTAAAAAATCTTTGAAATGTTTTGAAATCTTAGAAATTGTAGAAATTTTACGAGTATATCCGTTTTAGTAAATAAATTCAAAAATCTTTTGTCTTCCGTAAATAAAGTATTAAAGGAAATGGTACTTACCTTTTTATGGCTTGTTGTTGTCTCTTGCGAAATATATGATTTGCTTCTTGGATCTTTAATCATCCGTTGGTATTGTTGCGAATTGATATTGCGAACTGATATTGTCAAGTTGTTGCGAACTAATGTTGTTTTTGCGAATTGATGTTGTCAAGTTGTTGCGAACTAATATTGCCAAGTTGTTGCGAACTGATGTTGTCAAGTTGTTGCGAACTAATGTTGTTTTTGCAAGTTGATGTTGTCAATGGGTTGAATAGATGCTTTGAAATGCATGAATTTGTATGAAATATTTGTTTGTGTTGCGTGTGTTCGTAAGGTAAGCATCTGCGAAGAAAGAAAGAAAATTTATTTATTTTTTGTAAAACTGGGAGCTCAAAAATTTATAGAAAGAATGAAAGGTAAAATTAGAAATTCGCAGAAAAAGATGAAATAGGATTCGAATTTGCGTCTTCATATAACGCCTCCATCTTTTTCCCTGTACGTCTGCGTCTTTATAGTTTAGTTATTTTTCTGAGTATTTCACTGGATATTTCTTCTTCGTGTCCTGGTTTCTTTTTTGTATTGAGATGAAGTGGTATTTTTTCTTCTCTTTTGCTCGCTGGTTCATTACTTTCCCTACTAATTTTCCCTTCTCTCTGCTAATCATTTCTTCTTCGCGAACATTCGTAAGAAATATTCTTTGCTAATCATTTCTGCTCAAGTTGCTGGAAGTCAAATATTCAAAAAGGAATTGATCGCAAGCTCCTACTTATGAAGTTGAGCTTTCCCAAGTCGATTGAGTTGATTTGAAGCACCTCACGTTCAAAGTCTTTGAATACCACTCTTTAGCTGAGTATATTGAATTGTTGCGAACTGGGTCGAGTGATTTGAACTGATCTATTGTTACGAAGTGGATTGATTGGTGCGAACTTCGTACGCTTGTTAAATATTCCAACTGCTGGGATGTTCTTCTAAGGAGAATCCATGCTTAATGCAGTGAAATGAAACTGCAAGTTTCTCGTGCATGAACATTCATTGATGACATTCCTTGTTTGGACGTTGCTTTTCTTTTCCTCCTTTCTTCCTTTCAGCTAAAGACGTCCTTCCCACACTGGTTATGTTCGCAAATTATTTAATGTGCCCTTAACTTGCTGTTGCGAAGTAATAGATATGAAACTATTTTCTTTGCATACTCTTCTGCCTTTCATCCTTATGATGATGTGATGAGATTTTATTCTCATTGTTTTCTTGTTTACGATTCCTCTAAACCTATTTAATTATTGCATTGTGATAACTGATAACTGGACTTTGGTTGACGATAACTGGTTTTATTCATGAGAAAAATAACTAACTGATGATACACATTGCGAATATCATCTAAGTATTCTGATGCTGTTGGAAATTGACATCTATAGCTGAGTCTTGCTGAAGTTTGGTTGTTCGAAATGTTAACGATAATTCCATCGTTTGCTACTCTCAGCCTTACTCTATCTCTTTTTAAATGCTTATGCGAATTTCTTCATGATGTTGAGTTGATTCCACTTTGAGTTATAATGATATTTACGATGTTTGCGCCTGTAGAATTCCCTTTCTCATTCTTCTTCTTTATTTACGAGTTGAATATCCCAGAACTGTGTGGCTATAATTATGGGAATACATTCTTATTATGCTCCACCTGAAACTTCGATATCTCATTGGATTAAATTGCTGCGAATAGTGAACCAGGACTTGGCTTTGTAAAGTGAATTGGTGCGAACTGATGTAACTTCTTGCGAACTGATATCTCATTGTAACTTCTTGCGAACTGATGTCTTCTACTTAATAAATATGACGTCTTTGGATTTTCTCCTAAATTCCTCTTGCTCATGATTTGCCATTATTGATGTTGTTAAGAACCTGTGGCCCGCGTTAAATGTGGTTTTCTTCGATGTTACTTTACCATTTTTGATCATACTCCCTTGCAGGTTTACTTAGTGAGATGGTTATCTCGTTGTGTTGACTCGTTGGTTGTTCCTGGTATGGTTATAAAAGACGTGTGGTTATATTTGCTTCGGGTACAGTTGAGTTAAGTTGACTAGATGGTGGACGTGTCATTCGTTGAAACAAGTCTGCAGCTTATTCTACTTCTCCTTTCCTTGATCTTCGCAGGTTGATTTTACTTCGAATGAACTATTATTCTTCTGTGGTTGACGAGGTGATCATCCTTAATATTTCTTTTATTCGCAAGGTTGTTCCTTATTATTTGAAATATTCTCCTACGATGTAATCACTTCCTTAATCATCCTTAGCCATGCTTCGCAAGATTGTTCCTTCATGAACTTTTTGGCTGCGAAGTGAAGTTGCCTCACTCTTTTTCAATGTAGCTGCATTTTGTCTCACCTAAGTAACTCAAATAGTTGATGAACTCTTTTAGATGACAACTGATCCCATTGTTTTCGCTAATTGTATTCTCCATGAGTGATAACCTCCTGCTGATGAAATGAGCTACTCCGGTGACTTTATTTTCGTTCGTCAATAGCTATCTTCTTTCATAAGCTATCTTTGTTTTACTGATTAGTCTCGAGCTTCATTTTTTCCAAAGTTGGTTGTTTTACGAAGAAAGTTTTGGTTCTGAATTTATGTCTTTGTTCACTGTCCTTCTAGTTGAGCAAACATTGCTTGTATCCGTACGAATTAGCTTGCTTCGCAAAATCTTCTTTCTTCCCAGGTTAATATTTCACCATTCTGTGTTGATTGCTTCGCCCTTAGTAACAGTATACATCTACTAGTAGTACCTTTACTGATTGCTTCCACAGGATGTAATCGGTATTTTAGCAATTCAACTCCTCCCTGGTATTCTCGTCGGTATTATGGTACTGAGATTGGTATTGATTGCTTTCGCAACTAGTTGAGTTTGTTCATCGCTTGTTAATTCTTTTCATTACTACCAATTAATGGTAGAATTTCTGCTAACACAGCTGGGAGAGATGCTCGATTATGCATTGTTGCCTCTCTTCATGTCTTGATGATGAAGTTGATGATTCATTGCTGAAGTTGATGATGAAGTATATTATGAATCAAGGAATAATATCCCTAAGAAAGTATGGAAATTAACTAATCTTCATAGAAATTCTTGATCCAACAAGTTACAGGAAGGATAAATCCATTTAATCTTTCCCTGTTTCTAGCGCCAATTATGTAGTTGCGGATTATCTCACAACTACACCCTCATAAGAATCCATTAAAATGATTCCTAAATCTAATTAATTTGATATGAAACTAAGAATTAAAGTACTAAAATTATAAAGATACACAATGATTTTTACGTGGTTCGATCAATGTGATCTACATCCACGGTGCTTCACTAGTGATTGTATGTAATTACATGATTTTACAATTGAGACTCCATTAAAGAATATTTGGAGCTCTAGTTTTTTGGGGAAGAAGATGATAAAGATAATAAATATCTCCTAACATTTTCTCTCTCCTCCTAAAATTATCCTCTCTTGCTAAAAAGATCTCCCCCAATTCTCATGCCTAAATGGCTATTTATATAATCTTACAAAATATGACAGTTTTGTTGTCCCGCCATTTCGGATTTGAGAATTATCTTGCGAAACTTCGTAACTTCACTTTACGAACTTCTTTTGCTTTCTTCGTGATTTCCTTTGGTCGCAAAATATTCTTTGCTCGCAAGATGTCTTTTCTCTCCAAGATTTCGTAAGCTATCATTTGTTGTGATATTCCGCTCCTACAAGGATAAACATTTGGATGACTTTAATATTAGATTATTTAATGTCGCTGGAGTAAACATAATGGGGGATTTTTTGCGGGGAGACTGAGCAAATTGCAATGAACAAACTTGTTGAGATGGCATACAAAAAGCAAATGGTAATTTTCATTTGTTTTTTCTGTTCCATAGTCTTTGATATATGTATTTTGTGCCAGTTTATGGGTTTTGCGATATAGTGAAGCTTATGTCTTACTTAACGCATGTGTTATATGTTACCAAATTCATTTTTGTATTTGGTTCATGACGTAAAACATTGTTAATGTGGTGTTTAGTGGCTTCAAATAATTGCAGTTGCATTAGGCTATGTTCTGGTTACTGTAAAAGAATACCATGCAGACTCAACTACAAGATTGCCGCAAGTATGCAGTTGATGGTGAATTTTGGTGGGATGGTGAAAGGCTAGTTGTGGTCGTGAACTACTGGAGGGGTGGTGTTGTGAACTGTTTTGGAGAGGAGCTCTATGAACTGGTTTCAAGGTTATGTTAAAAGCATGATCAATCCGTAAGGCATAATCAATAATTCTTTCTTTCCATTCAAGCTCGACCTTTTCTGATTTTTTTTTCCTTATAGCCATTCACTTTCGTGATTTCCTTAATACATCGTAGTTCACATCTGTAGAGTTATTTTCCTTGTGTGAGTTCTTGAACTTCAGTTGTTGAATTCTTTATGATATAATTTTAACAAGAACTTAATACTCAAGAAATGGGGAGAAGGATTCCATGTAACATGTGTCAACTGGTGGAAGCCAATAGGGTGGAGTCATGTCTTTCAATGCGGGCTTCAGTAAACAAGTAGAGTTTAAACTTCATCTCATTCATTATTTCAAATGCATTATTATTCTTCTGACTCATACTTTGCCTGAGTAAGACTTCAGTTTTATATCTTAGCTTAACATGGTATGTCGAATTTGTGATTCATGTAGTCCATCATATTGCCTAATTAATGTTATTTGGATTAAAGTATACTTGTTTGGTTGGACGCATTAGAATTTATGAATACATTTGTGTAGACATAAGAGATCTTTTGACGCCATAATAGATCAAGTTGCAGGGTTGGTACTAGGTCTGTAAGCCTGTTTTAATGGGATCTGCAACTTGAACTGAAGGTGCAAGATCTCAAGAGAATTGTGAAGTTAATAAAATCTTTGGCTCGTAGATGATCGTTTCTACTTGAACATCTTTACGTATTATTCTTATGTTGAGTGTGGGTGTTGGGATCATAATTCTTCTGTCTCATGAGGCTTATCATTTATTATTGCTCATCCTTTGCCTTAATCCTTAGTAGCTTAAGTAAGTGAGATTGATTTTGAGTGGGTTTTTGTTCTTTGTTCTTTTTTTTTCTGTGGATAGTACGAAGGGGGGTCATTTAGCAACCCACATCAAATGTGTACAATTAAGCTGGATCTGCAGCTAGAGATACAAGGTCTATACCTGATTGGTGTTTTTCTGCATATACTATGAAGATGCTTCTCTTTTTTGTTCTAGTCATATTTTTGAGATCTTTGAAGAGTTGCTAATGTAGTTGTCGGTGTTTGCGGGAAATAGTCGAGTGTGCTTCAGCTAAGAATTGTAGTTGCAATTAGGTATACAATTTCCTAGTTACAGATTATGTTAAAATTGTATCTATTTACTGCTGCCACGTTGAACATTGTATGTCTAATGTTTTCGTCTTTATCATCTCAATAAGTAAGTTGTGAAACTTGTAAACATTTCTATCTTCTACTGTGATACTTTTAAGTCAACCATCCATTAATGAATCATTTTTTTTTTCAATTCATTGATAAATCTCAATCATGAGAATTATGTAGTTCAATTTTTATCTTGATTGCATGTTGGATATGAGTGTTACTAGATTGAATCACAAGAATTAGGTAAATCAGGGTAGTTGAAGGGGAGATGGGTAATTGCCGAAAAATATTGGGGGAAATCAATTTTGACTGAGTCAACAAAGACTTGACTACCTTTTTTTTGTGGTTGCAAAACTTTAGCAACGACAAATATGTGTTGCTAAATCTGAACCAAAACAACTATATGCGGTCCAAATAATAAATATCCCGGAATAGCTCTAAAATTAGCAACATAATAGCAAAAACTCAGTCTTGTTGCTAAATTTTAGTTTCGCAGCAGCTTGTTTCTGTTGCGACCGCCGTTGCTGACCAAATTTAGCAACAGAGCTAGAGATGTTGCGAAAATCCGCGACAAGGTGTTTCGCAACGACATAAATCTTTTGCAATGCCGGTCAGCCACAGAAATAAGCTGTCGCTAAACGTTAAATTTGGTGTAGTGAGACAGTTGACTAGGTCAACTGGACAAAACTCTCTCTAATATATTATTTCAAGGACCTAATGGTGTTTCCATATCCGTTCGTATACTAACACTAGAAATAGCCCGTGCCGTAACAGCACGGTATGAGACAAAATAATTTTTGGTTAGAATGACTTTAATAATTACCACACATTATGAGGCTTAATTCGGCCCATGAGAACTTGTAGACATGAAATCTTAATCCAAATATATATAACTCCGTTTACACTTAAATAATTGTTTAATAATTCCCCACGATATTCTTTAGACTTCAAGTAATAGTTTTTGATAAAAATTTCTCGTTGATCATTCTTTGAAGGACGAAATATGGATTTATCACGTTTTGATCGATCATTAGTAAATCCAAAGCATTGACTTAGTTGGTCGCCATGAAATCGACATCTTCCCATTTTCTGGCAACACGAAACTTGAGTACTGCAGGTTTATTTTCATCGCAATTATGTAAAAAATGATTATAAGGCGTCACTAATATTTTATTCTTTATAAAATAAAGTTTAATTCGGATCGAAATAACAATATACTCAAGTTTTCATCAATCATTAGTAAATCCAAAGTAGTGACTTCGTTGGTCGCCATGAAATCGATCTCTTCTCATTTTCTTGCAACACGAAACCTGAGTATTGTAGGTTCGTTTACATCGCAATCATGCATTCTCTAAAAGAAAGCAACCACATTTTGGGCAACGGTTTTTGTGGGGCTGCGGCTAATCATGTTTGCCATGTTGATACTCTTAAGCTAAAAATTTCACCAAAAAAATAAGCTAGAATGAGTGAATGTGTGTGGTTGAAGAAATACATTCTTTTATTTATACATTGCTCATTGATAATTTTAATTAGGGACACATTTAATTTTTTGGACGTTTTTTCTTTTGGAATGGTTTATTACGTGCTAGTCATAAAGGAGCAGCCATTTGCATGCAGACCTTAGAGCATGGACGATTTTAACTTATTTATGGGCAAGCAACTCTGTTAATCGTGTGAGGATAATGGGGGAGTAAATAGAGGATCCAAAGCAATTCAAAAAATTGGAATTAAAAGAGGAGGAGATTTGTTTTTGGTCTAATAAAAAACGTTTCTTTTTTGAGATTCTTTCATCTTTGTTTGTGTTGTGGATAACTAAAAAAGAAAAAGAATTATTGATTTCATCAGAAGATATTAAACATTTCCAGAAAAACGTTAAAAAAAAAAAAAAAACGCATACGCCATCAAAATTCACATTTATGAGTTTGGAGATTCATTCATCTGTAAATTTTACTCTAGTAAGTGTGTAAATGGCATGGAAGCTTATAAGTTTCATTTTTATTTTTCTTGGAATCAATTGATATGGTGACAGTTCATTTCACCGTTTAGTTTCTATAGTCTTATCTCTATATTTCAATTGCTTGAAAGAGGCTAATCATGATTAATTGCATTTTTTTTTATAGAATTTAGCTTTTTTTTTGTTTGTGGTGTTCTGTTTTTCAATTGCTTGATCAGGATATTTTGCATTTTTTTCTTTCTTTTTTGAGTTTATCTTCTTTTTGTTAGTGCCGTAGATTTTGATCAAATTATTCATGGCACTAAAATCTGATGCAAAGATAGCCGTGATCATGATCAAGAATACATGGTTCATCTGTCGATTGGTTAAATGTTTCATTTGAAAATAAATTTATCACGGATGCTAGAAAATAATTCTAAAGTTCTTTGTGCTTTGGGTTTTACATCGTAATTTTTTTTTTTGCAGGATGATGAAAATAAGCTTATTCGATTGCTAAAATAAAAATTAGGCCCACGAAGTAAGGTTAAATCTTTTGCGAGTCATGTTTTGTATATATATTCGTTACTCATTGTTCCATTTGTACAATGAGTATAATGAAAATCATTAGTAGTATTTTTTGATTCTTCCCTTTAAACAATGAGTACAATGCAAATTATTTTTAAAAATAATAATTGTTCGCATATGTAGGTTTTTCAAAGATGGCTAATTTGTTTTTGTTTTGTTTTTTTTAAGATATGGGTCAAAGTTTTTTTTTTTTTTTTTAAATTTCAATGGTTGAAACATGGTTGTAACATTTATTTTTTCAGTTTATATTTTCTTAATGGCACATTTCTTTTACAGTTTATTAAGAAGGTTATCAATATCAATATCTCCATAATGGAAGAAGGTTACAAACACCACAGCCGCTAGATGTATTTGGATGGGATGATACTGGGATAGTCGGATAACTTGTTTGTCTCTCAAAATGTTATCTGTCCGTTCAAAGCTCAAATCCTATGCTATTTTGTATTATAGATTTTATTATTGTCTTCAAGCATACGACAATAAGGACACCCATATTTCACATATATCAGAAAAACTATTATCATATATAATGCTATAGTGCTTTTTCATTTTTCACAGGGAGGGGAAATATTTGGAAGCGATTTTGCTCTAGCAGCGTTTGAACTAGTAGTTTTGTGGCCGTTGGATACCATAGATGTGATGTCATGGCATGTTTCTTCTCTTCTGCTGACATCACATCTATAGTATCCAACGGCCACAACACATGCTAGTTCAAAAAAATGCTCTAGCGCTGCTAGAGCAAAATATTTTCCGAAATATTTGCATTAAATAATCTTTTCCAACTTAAGGGTATTTACGGAACAATCACAGTTTTATCACTCCTTAAAAAACCAAACGAGTAAGAGAGTTTATTTAATATAGAATTGTTTTAGTTAAGGAACACATTGGAAATTTTAAGGTAAAAAGATACTCCCTCCGTCCCACTATTAGATGACCTACTTGGTTCAAAATTTTGTCCCACTATTAGTTGACCTATCTCATTACACAAGGGGATATTTCTAAAACTATCATTTTGATTGATTATCGTTAGTATAAGAAATGTGTATAATTTGGTATCCATGTTTATATTCGTTACGTAGGTGTTTTAAAATGTCTTTCAATGATACAAAGTTTACGAAAATACATGTTATCGTTTGTGAGACAAATCATTTCTAAATTTGACAAGTTATTATTCATAAGGGTATAATTGTAAAAAATACCTAAGAATACTCATTTCCATTGGTTGCCTTAAGAATTGTGCAAACTTGAACTAGGTCATCTAATAATGGGACGGAAGGAGTATAATTTATGCTAGATTATCCTATGCATGGGTGCATAAGATAAGATAACATGACCCATCCAAAAAAAAAAAAAGAGCCAAAATATTCAGCAGTCTTTGACTCGTTACTTGAGTCACAGGTAGATGACCAAGTCAAGAATTCGTCATTGAAATTATTAGTATTTATTTTTATTTTTTTAGAATTTGGGAGAGAAATTAAAATCTGTTGCAGAATGGGTGGAATTTCAGAAAAGGACGAGGAGCAGGCGAAAGCAGTCATTGATGAAATACTCTTCAAATACAGAGACAGGTACAAGGCGATTGTTGAAGGACAAAAGGTGATTGATAGTTGTGATTCGAATATCTCAAAATCTTCAAACGAGGAGGAGGAGAATGATGAGGTGAATTCAGGGGACTAAATAGTTACTCATGGGAACTAAGGTGGTTTCTTGGAATTTAAGAGGCATGAACGATTACGCAAAACAGATAGCTTTAAGGGATTTAATTTTTGATCTTAAATGTGTTATTTGTTGCATCCAGGAAACAAAGATGACTTCTATGTCGCAGTGGTTTGTCCGTCAACTTTGGTACGATTCTGATTTCGGTATGGAAATTGTTCCTTCCCAAGGAACAGTAGGAAACAGTGGGGGTTTACTTACAATTTGGGATAATGTTCATTTGGAGCTGCTTGATAGAAGGTTGGGTGTGAATTCAATCACCTGCCTTTTTAGATTTCGGAGCAACGGGTTTAAATTCCTATTAACAAACGCTTACTCTCCTTGTGATATCACGAGAAGGGAGCTGTTTTGGAATGATTTGCAAAACATTAGGGCTTGGTCTTCTGAAGCGTGGTGTGTTATTGGTGATGTAAATGCGGTAAGATGCGACTCGGAGAGGAACAAACCGGGTGGAGACGTAAGAAATATGAAATTTCTTAACGACTTCATTGCTGATCAAGAGCTATTAGATCTGCCTCTTCATGGGGATGCGTACACTTGGAGTAACAAGCAAACTGATCCGTTGCTGTGTCGACTAGACCGTTGCTTAGTGTCTACGTCCTTTGATGCTAATTTTAGCAATGCCCTTCAAACAGCACTGGTTCGAACGATCTCAGATCATAATGCTATATTGTTGGATTTATCCCCATCAATTAAGGTCCACTCTAGCTTCAAGATTGAAAATCACTGGTTGGACCATCCGGATTTTGTTGGTCTGGTGGAGCTGTGGTGGAATTCTATGACTTTTGTTGGAACTCCAGGTTTTGTGATGTTTAGAAAACTTCAAAATTTGAAGTTTTTTATTAAGAACTGGAGTAGGAACAATTTTGGGAACTTGCGAAAGGAGGAGGACGAGCTTAAGAAGAATATTAATGATCTGAACAAGGTGGAGGAAAGTTCTGCTTTATCTCCTGCTCAGTTTCAAGAGCGAATGTATTTATTGAGTTCTTTAAATAGTGTGAAGGTTACCAAAGCTAGAATGGCGTTTCAAAGAGCTAAGGTGAAAGGTTTCAAGGATGGTGATAAGAACACGCAATATTTTAATAAAATTGCTAGTGGCAAGAGGAGGAGGAATTGTATTACTAAGTTGGAGATAAATGGGGTAGATGTTTTCAATCAAGACGTAATTAAAGAAGAAATTCACAAGTATCACACTGACCTGTTTACTGCCAATGCACAGGTAAGTCCTACCTTTAACAATTTGGAGTTTAAGGCTATTGATGCTGTTCAGAAGAGTTGGCTGGAAAGAGAGTTCAATGAGGATGAGGTTTTCAGAACTATTAAGCAGTGTGGAGCAAATAAAACTCCAGGCCCGGATGGGTACAACATGGAATTTTTTAGAGCTTGTTGGGGAGTTCTAAAGAAGGAGGTTATGGCTGCAATTAATGAGTTTTACTCTAAAGGGAAGTTAGATTGGAGATTTAACGTTTCGTTCTTGAAACTCATTCCTAAGAAAGAAGACTCCGCGACGGTGAAAGATTTTAGGCCACTAAGTTTAGTCAGCGGCTTCTATAAAATTGTGTGTAAGTTGTTGGCGGAAAGGATAAAAACAGTAATGCCGGGCTTGATTTCTAATGCTCAGGGAGCATTTATTAAGAATAGACAAATTCTTGACGGCATTCTCATTGCTAATGAGTTGATTGACAGCAGACTTAAACAACGTAGACCATGGATTTTGTGTAAGATTTATATGCAAAAGGCTTTTGATAACGTAAGTTGGCCATCTCTTTTCGCTATTTTTTCTAAGAACGGTTTTGGAACAAAATGGATGCGGTGGATGAAATGGTGCATAACGGAAGCTCAGTTTTCAATTCTTGTTAATGGAGAAGCTACAAAATTGATTAAACCATCAAAAGGTATTCGTCAGGGTGACCCTTTGTCACCGTTTCTTTTTCTCTTGGTTGTTGAAGTTTTATCTTTACTTATTAATAAGGCAGTCGAACAAGGAAAGCTCAGTGGCTTCAAAGTTAAGGAGGGGGAACGGTGGTGTCTCATTTGCAGTTTGCGGATGACACGATCATTTTATTAGATGCTTCGACGGAGGAGGTAAGAAGGTTACTGGTAATTCTTACATTGTTTGAATTTTTAACGGGTCTGCGGCTAAACCTGGAGAAAAGCAATATGATAAGTATAGGGGCAGATCAGATGGTGAACATTTTGGCCACGGAATTGGGGTGTAGAGTTGAAGCCATTCCAATTACATACTTGGGTATGCCCATTGGCTCTAATAGAAGAAGTGAGGTAATCTGGGAGGTGATTATTCAGAGAATGCAGAAAAAATTAGCACCATGGAAGCGTAGATTTCTGAACAAAGCGGGAAGGGTGGTGTTAATAAGAAACTCTCTGGAGAGTATGGCGGTTTACTTCATGTCTTTGCATCATATTCCGGTCTCTGTGGAAAAAAGACTGAACACAATAATGAGGAAATTTTTGTGGGGCGAGGAGGAAGACGGCAGAAAAATGAGTTGGGTTTCATTTAAGAAAGTCTGTAAGCCAAAGATTAAAGGGGGTTTGGGAATACGTAGTCTGAGATTGGTGAATAAATCCTTGTTAGCTAAATGGCAGGCAAGATATTGCAAAGAGAAGACTGCACTTTGGAGACATATCGTTTGTCAAAAATCTAACGCGGAGGAGGATTGTTTGCTACCTTTGCAAATAAAGGAAACACTGGGAAGAAGTATGTGGTTCGGCATCATGAAGGAGGCAAAGATTTTTTTTGACGTTGTGCAGCTGCAGGTTAAAGATGGAGGTGCTCTCAGGTTCTGGCAGGACAGGTGGTGCGAACAAATGGCGTTTAAGGATAAATATCTAAGGCTCTATAAGATCAGTATTCAGAAGTCAGCAAGGGTCAATACGATCCTTAATTCTACAGGGAGTTTACAATTCAGCAGAGTGTTGGATCCAGCAGAAAGGATAGATCTCTTGGAGATTAAACACGACATTAGGCTTGCAGTTATTACTCAGGGTGGCCAGGACTGTTTGGAAAGGGATATTTCGTCAAAAGATGTGTATATGAAGCAAACAAACAGGGATCCAGACTGGGAAGGATTTAAGGTACTGAAAAGCAAACATGTTCCGCCAAAAGTACTTTTCTTAATCTGGGCGGCTCTTCATGATTCGGTACCCACGAGACAGATGCTTCAGCAGAGAGGGGTTACGATTCAGTCCAATTTGTGCCTACTATGCAACAATGAGATGGAAACTTTAGAACATTTATTCATTCATTGTAAGGTGGTCGCTCAACTGTGGAGGTACTTCATAGCTGTAATAGGAGTTCATTGGGTTATGCCTTGGCGTTTTAAGAACTTAATGCTTTGTTGGAGGATCGATAAGAGTACATCAAAGGTTAAGATGGTCTGGCATTTGTTACCGTTTGCGATATGTTGGGAGGTCTGGAATGAGCGCAATAGGATCTATCATGGAGGAAGAGTCAAGTCTTTGTATGAGCTAGAGTGTAATATTAAGCAATGGATCTACTTATGGAGCTCGAACACGGACACGCTTAAACACTATACTGTGAACCAAATCATAAATCAGTGGGAGGAAATTATTTCTTAGTTTTCTTTTCACGATTTTCATTTGAAGGTCTATTGACCGTGTAAATAATCTCTTTTTTTCTCAATATATCCTTCCTATTTCAAAAAAAAAAAAAAATCTGTTGCAGTGGAAATGTAGGGAAGGCAAAGAGGAAGAAGGTTTCTATTGATTAGCATCAACCCTATTACATAGCTATAGTATCCTTTATATACATGGAAAGGTAAAACTCTAACTATATAGATGGGCCGCACATATATGGGCCGTAAGCCCTACAACACTCCCCCTTGTGCGGTCCAATAGAACTTCATATGCAGTGCTTCACATATAGTGCTTCGAATGTAGTTCTTCAAATGTCGTCCTCTCCTTGATGACTTGCGCCGAAATCAATTGCCTCATTAAAACTTTGATAAGGAAAAATCCAGTGGGATAAAACCTTGGTAAAACTCTTCACATGTAGTACTTCACATGTTATCTCGTAGTTTATATGTAGTTCGTCACATGCAATACGATCTTCAAAGATCGACGAGTCTAAGTTAACTGCCTCGTTAAAACTTCGTCAGGGAAACCCAAAGGGACAAAACCTGAACTACAGAAAAAGAGTACAATATTAACTAAACTTTAAACATAGTTGGAAGTTACGTTGCTTAACAGATTATCGCGTGTCATTTCTTTGATTCAGATATTTTCAGTAATATCAACGCGATCTTTATGTCTTCAACATTCAACAAACTTGATGTTTTTAGTGTCGTCTCGCTAAAAACCTTGTCGAGTAACAAAACCCTTTGGGAAAAACTATTCTCGATCTAAGGGAAAAAGAGTACGACACAACTTCAATTTCGAAGTAAATTATGTCGACATCATATCCTTGGATACTCCCCATGATGTCGGCATCTCCTCCTGATTACTTTCAGAGTTGTTCTAGACTGTTACTTTAGTCATGTACTTTTCGAAATTGAATATCGGTAATGACCTGGAAAATAGCCTACCATATCTCCCCCTGATTACTTTCGCTTGAGAAGAGATTATTATTCCTTCATAATCAACAGATTTTGGATTGCAATTTCATTAGCATTCCTTTTATGTCTTTGTAGGTATAAAACAATTTTACATCAATGGTTACTTTTAAGTACATGATTACATTCACTATACCATTCCAATGACGATGCGTTGGCGCGGAGCTATATCTAGCTAACAAGTTCCCTGAGGATGTAAAATTTAATCGAGTACATTATTATACTAAGTACAACAATGCGCCTATTGTACCTAGATAAGGGAATTTCATCTCCCAACACATGTTCGTCATCTTCCTTTAGACGAAATGGTCATATACTTACATTTGAACCTCGACTAATCATGGGAGTGCTATCAGGATGTATGTCTTAGTTAAATTGCCTGACAACTTTAGATAAATGCTAACTGGTGGGGTAATATACCACAAGCTCAGTATTCGATCGAGCTTTTCCCAGATTTTTATCTGAAATTCAGATTTTAAATAGCTTGTAAGATCTCTTATTCCATTAAATAGATATAATTCTGAATCAGGAACTTATTTAATACGCATGGCACGAAACCTTACTTGTTTATCCCTTCCCAATCAAATAGTCACTTAGACGGGTATATCACATCCACATGATTGCTTAAATCAATAAGTGAGTGTTCCAGTGTAACTGCAAACACACTCCGTGGTTTAGAGTCATTCGACTTGGGAAGCAAAAGGCCATCATGCACTTTTGAAAATATCTTTGAGCCTAAATCTTCAGAGATATAACCACATCTACTATGTCTCAAGTTCTTTTGAAACTACCAAGCAAACTAATTAACTGAACATTAAGATGTTCAAAAGAGAAAGCGATCCAGGGGTTTGTGAGATACCTCGCACCACAAGGTGATTCTTTATACTTTAAGACCTCATTCTTCTCACTACACTTTGCGACAAATAACCACATATGTCCCACAAGCTTTACACTAGGTTGGTTAGCACTACCACACCAAATACCCGTATATTTGTCAAAGAACTAAGTTCTACCTGGATTGCGTAGGCCAAATATGCTATTTATTTGAAATTAATCAAAATAAAGCATGGTTCGATCTCATTTTTCTCTACTTCTAGAGCAACTAATTATGGATTATATCATCACTGTGCACGCATGATCCTTCCATTGACTCATGTGCATTCTCATAATCCGTCAGGATTTCATTGTTCTCTAGAATCATTTAAAACTTCGGAGCGTCCTCCCATTTGATTCATGGACATATTCAGAGACAATATTATGAGGTGATTTCTGATGATATAAATAAGTTGTGCCTTACTCACCTACTTCCTTTCTAGGTGAGGATTGATCGAACAAAATGGTATCTCTAACTTCCTTTATGGAGCCACGGCCTCAACCACACTTCCACTGAGTGTAGTTGCAACACCTTAGTTTATGGTGTATATCCCATATTGAGGATTTGTAACTTTGCAGGTAGGTTTGCAGCTGGTATGTGTGATCTCATCATCACTTTAGCAACATCAGTGAACATTCTGAAAACCGAATATTCTTTATCACTTCACATTTACATTTGTGGAGTATAAGAATCAATATGAGACATAGTGGGAACATACCACGACAATTCCTGTCATTTCCTTAGAAAATACTTTTTCTTATCTCCCCCTAACGACGGGAAGACTGTCTCATTAAAGTGATAACCCGCAAATCTAGCGGTAAGAGATCTCCTGGCAAAAGTTTTAAAATGCGGATAATTGTTGGGAACTCATTTCCAACATAACTACTTAACAGTTTTGAAGACCCATCATAGTACGATGTGGAGTCGTAATGGCACATATATAGTGCAACCAAAAATGTGTAAGCATACGAATGTCAGGATTAAATCCAGTTACCAACTGGTACGCAGAAAAGGTTGACTAATATTGGGTTCTAAAAACGAATTAAGTAAGATGCGTGTAATATTGCATATCCCCAAAGCAATATAAGACAGGTTTGTACGCATAACCTATTCCTTAGGCACCATCTGTAACCTTTGATGGTAGCCTTTGCGAGACCATTGGGCATAAGATGCTCTATATTGATCCTATTAAACATGCAATATTGATGTAAATTCTCTAGCATTAATAAGGGTGGTGAGCCTTTAACACTTTCTATTGTGTAATATGTGCTAGGAATTTTTAAACGCAAATTTCATTGGAACTATAACTAGTCCAAAATGTCAAAACATTCACCAGATCCATCATTCACTTTAGTGGTCCGCATTCTGCATGAATATTTTTCTAAATTTCACCTTGTTTTCTTTGTAATATGGAATTTTTACCATTTGCATCTTAGGATGGTCTCGATCCTGTTTTATTGAAGACTTTGTAAAAATGAGTGATATGCTCTCTTACTTAAAAGCATAATGTGAGGGAGGAGGGGGTTGTGCATCTAGTACTTTAGAAAACACTTATTGAAAAATATGTCATTACTTCAAATTCTGTCAATATTGTTCCCATTTTTGTTCACTCAAATAAAGTGATGTTCGCATGAGTCCTTTCAAAACGATCATCATGTCACAACCGAAGTTGCTTTATGGTTATGCCCAAAGCCTGTGTGAGTCAATTTCCAACATTTCATCGTTGGAATCAATATGGGTTCAATAATCCAAATTAATACTATAGTGATTTACATTTCACGAAATTGACTCATTAGTCTCTCTAAAGTATGTTTCCTTCCAAATACTTTAGTGACTATAAAAGATGCAATCAATTACATTCTCATCATTTTGATGTTCCAAATGATATCCATTTGCACGGGTTACTTGGGAATTCAACAAGGTGTGATTATCACTTGGTATATCTAGAGATTTTGCTACGTCTTTGTTCTATCTTGAAAAAAAAATGAACAATGTTGCGCTCGATAAGATAGTCAATTGGCCAGGCAAAGTTCTTGTTGCCATTAAAGTTGATGTAAAAATTGGTTGCTATTATGATACACACATTACATTGTATATACCAACATCTATGACCAGGTGCATTTCCAACTCTTTCATTTATGATGGGAGCTAGAGTTACATTTTAGATTCATCCCATATTCAGTTGATACCTGTACTTTGGTGTCATTACTAGTGGGAAAAAAAATACATCTTTGTCTCACAATTAGCTTAGTTTGAGAAATTTCTTTATCTCAATGAGTCAATAAAATCTCACTGTACAAGTCAATCATTTTCTTTAGGTTGAATAATTTACAAAAAATAGTGAATTTCTTGTTGTCATACTTCAATGGATACTGGTTCTTTAGAATCATAGATGAAGTAGAAAAATAGAAAAAAATAATAATTTATGACTCATATCACATTTGCGAATTCTTCCACAAAAGTTAGGATGCATGTGCTTAGAAACACAAAGGCACATATAACTCTACCTTTTTAAATGGTACACCGGCATCAGAAGAAAGTTTTAAGAAGGAATATATTCTTCTTTTTCTTTTCTTTGTTGATGACCTTAAATTAAGGTCAAATTTAGAGCGCATATAATATGAGCATAAATAGTGTAATTACATCATAAATGAAATTTCTTCAACAACGAAACTGACATTTTATGCCGATAGGAAGTACATACATATTATAGAATAGAAAAATATACGTTACAATCTATAAAATTTTAACAATTACAGGCAAGCACATGCGATTTCATAAACATAAAACGCAATAAAACTGGTTGCCCATACCTTGTACAATATGTCAGAAAGCGCCAGAAAGTACAAAAGAAAAAACATATGATTTCAAGAAGCAATTCCACAATATAACCATGGCAAACGGTGCATACGGATGAAACAGACAAGCACTAAAAACAAAATATGGGTACATGAAATATATGTCAATCGGTCACCTGGTTACCATGCATAATGGAAAACGCTTCACAAAAAAGAAACATATCATCTGAACATACACAAATTAAACATTGACAAAGGAAAATCAAAAGAAATCTAGACGACCACCATATACTATTTCGAATCATGTGAGTGGAAAAAAATTTTCATAAAATTATGATCAATCACCAATCATGGCATATACATCCAAATTTATTATTAAATATATAAATCTTCCACTCAAGGTATATATGTGAAGACAACATGGTAGAGATAAAAGGAGAATTTTAGGTATCCCTCCAAAAACTGGAACGATGTACCTTATGAGAAAAAAATGGAGCGACGCACTTCTTCTTTTTCCTCTTTTCCGGTTTTCCCAGAGCGACGCACTTCTTCTCTTCGTCGAGTGTTTGGAATCAATTTTGTCCCTTAATCACCGCTGCAACAAAAAAATTTGATACGATGTGTGGTTAGAATATCTCTAAGCCAAATTTTATCCCATGCAATACGAAGAGTACCATCAATCAAATTTTCATTCAATTCTATTCACAGGAGAAAACCCAAATCAGGCTAAAATCACTATTTTTCTGTTTGTCAGAGAAAATCCCTAAATGGGTCTGAAGAGAAAAGTCTACTGATTGTAGATTTGTAACCCAAAATCATCTTTAATCAAGATTTTGAAACAGATCGGACTTTTATTGAAGAACAAGCCCTTGTTTCTGATTTTTTTTTTTTTTAAATCTTGTTGATCTGAAAATTAAGAACAAGATAAAGAGAAAAGGAGAAAAAAAAATATTCGATTCCCAGTTGATGGTTGATGATGAATCTCCTGTTTCAGTGTTTGATGATGCTTTTCTTCTTCTTCGTATTTTCCGACCCAACACAACTTCTGGTTTTCTCGCTTCTGTTTCTTTCGACTCTTAGACTTCCCAGGCCACCAATCGGTATCATCTCGTATACAGAACCCGTCGGAATTAAAAATAAAAACGAAACATAGAACCCGCAGCTCTTGGGTTAAAGCTCGTGCATGATAACGTGTTGCAGTGGAAATGTAGGAAAGGCAAAGAGGAAGAAGGTTTCTATTGATTAGCATCAACCCTATTACATAGCTATAGTATCCTTTATATACATGGAAAGGTAAAACCCTAACTATATAGATGGGCGGCACATATATGGGCCGTAAGCCCTACAACAAAATCACATTTTTTTTCTTTTAATTGTCCGACTACTGTAACGTAACAAAATAATACTCTTTCTCTATCGCTTCTGCTTTCTTTCTTCCGGTTCATAGAGTAACTAGGGTTTCTGGTCGAATTCATCAATCAAAATAATCCTCTTTTCTGCTCACATTTCGATCTCGTAAGCTTCTTCTCTCTTTGAATTTGTTGTTGCAAATCAAATCTTCGATTTACTGTATTCGATTTGTTATGGCTTCTGGTGGGAATCAAAATCAAGTTGGTATATGAGAGATTTTAGTAACCAGATTGGAAAGATTTTAGGGGAAACGAGAGATTTCAGAAACCCTGCTTTCTCTTCCTTCCGAAATTCAATTCTCTCAGGGAAATTTTAGGGTAATAACTCATTTTAAGTTGGTGCTGAGTTGATCGATTCTGGTAATAACTCATTTTATTTTATTTTTATTTACTTTTTTTCTCTCCATTATTGATGAGTTTTCGGTTGTTGTTAAGAATGTTAGATTTTAGGGTTATTATGATTTAGTGTTCTTTTTAGTAATATTTTCTTCTTGATGTGTAAGATGATTCTTGTTATGCTTGGTGTTTAGATTCAGTCATTTAGTGTTTTTTGATAATTCCAAGTGCTCTGTATTCTAGGGGTTTGTTTTGGTAAGTTTTAATTTATCTTCTTGCTTGGTTTGATCCGCAGGATTCCAAGTATGTCATTCTTTGGGTGGAGGATGATGCTTAGTTTCTCTTTTTATCCCATCACCTAAAGTTTCTGACTCTGTGGTTGCGCCTTACAATGCTACTTTGTCTGTTCATCAAATTGATGAGTGTATGGCCTTGATAATGAAGCTCTTTATGATATTTGCTTTAGGACTCTCAAGCTCACTACTCGTAGCTGTAAGCTTTCTGCCTTGGAACTCTGTATATTTGTTTTTTGTTTTCATTTAGCAAGCTTTCTCAAGTCAAATTCAATTGTCCAGGAAACCTCAAACATCAATCCCATTCCGCCGGCTCCACTTTTTCATGGCTGGATTTGCTCCACTTACATCCTGTGGATCTCAGCAATACAAAGCTCATAGTGTACCAGAACTTAGCCAGCAGATGTCGGATTCAAAGAACATGATGTGTGCTGCTGATCCTAGACATGGACGATGCTTGACCGAAAACTATCAGAATATAAGTGAAGAGAAAATCCTAAGTATGCAAATAAAAATATCAGAATGGGGACTCGATCTTCTTCTACATGATGTGCCTGCCCTATCTATCTATCTATTGAAGAAGATAAGTTTCCTCTTCACTCTCAACTTTCAAGTTTCATATCATTTCTTTACTTTAGATTTTCTCTTCAACATTGTTGTGAATTTGGTGGAACCAATGTTTAATTTTGAATTTCCTGTTGTGTAATTTGTGTGATTTTTTAATGTAATTTTTCGTGGCAACTTTTGTTGTTTGTGCTCTGTCTGCGACTCTCTATGTGCTGTGTGTTCTGTGGTGTGCTCTGTCTGCGACTCTCTGTGGTGTGCTCTGTCTGCGACTCCCTACGGTGTGCTCTGTCTACGATTCTCTATGCGCTCTGTATGCGACTCTCTGTGGTGTGACTATGTGGTGTGACTTTGTGTATGTTCTGTTTGTGCTCTGTCTGCGACTCTCTACGGTCTGCTCTGTCTGCGACTCTGTATGCGACTCTCTGTGGTGTGACTTTGTGTATGCTCTGCTTGTACTCTGTGTGGTTTGTTCCTTCATTTGTTCTTGGTGGATTTGCGTTCAGGTTTAGTTTTCTAATGTGGCTTTTGTATGGATCCCTAGTGTTGAATGATCTTTTGTGGATATGAGTATTTGCTTTGTTTAATTTGCTCCATTTACTTGTACGCCTGCTCCTGGATTTGTCATCTCAATGGTTTGAACAAGCATTTACTTTATTTCGTTTCAGGAAACCCATTTATTCAAGATGCGGAAATCACCATGTCGACCTCCAGTGTTACCACCTAGTGTGAGCCCAGCACCCAAACGTTACTCATGTCCAGGTCTGGATTTGACAAGAGAATCACTGCTTTTGCTGAAGAGAAGTTCAAGAGAGGAGATGCTATTGATCTGAAGACCGGGTCTATGGTCGTGGAAGTAACTAATAATGCCATTCGTACAAAAGAAAGGTCAAGTGGAGTGGTATCTTCAGTACCTTATGGAATGGCTGTCTGGTTAACTGGTATTGGAACCCGACGTTTCATTTCTGAATTCATGAAGCAGATCGGTCAGGTATGTGCTCTACAGCGTCCAGCTTATTTAATATTTCCTCGATGTTTTTGCTATGAGTATCTTCTGATTCAGGAACTAATGGACATACTTATCTCGGACTACCAGACGTGTTTTGGCAACTGATGAGTGGCTACGAGTCCAGGGAAGTGATTGCATTTATGCCCTTGGTGATTGTGCATCTATTAATCAGCAAAGAATCATGGTATTATGCTACCTTTTAGCGCATTTCCATTTTTCCGTGCTATGAATATTGCAAATTAATTATGTACTACAACCTTCACCAAGCATATGATTTTATTGGTTTATCAATAGTGTACATTCTTTTAATTCACAAGGTGTGTATTCACTCTTTCTTATATCAACTAATTATGCTCCTATTATTGCTTTCTGATTCTTAGGAAGACATAGCGGTGATATTCAGTAAAGCGGACAAAGATAATTCTTGTAAATTAATGGTTAAACAATTCCAAGATATCATTACGGATGTCTGTGAAAGATGCCCCCCAAGTGAAGCTCTATTTGAAAGGTATCTCTGACCTTCTGAAAGATTCTGAAGGGAAGGATAATAGTACTGAGTTGGACATTGAAAAGTTCAAGTCAGCTCTTTCACAGGTAGATTCAGAGGTGAAAATGCTTCCTGCAATTGGTCAGGTGAGTTTTGAATGTTCAATGGCTATAGTGGGTCTTTAATTTGAACCGGAAGATACATAGGTACATTGAAACCATATATATATATATTGTATATTATATTGTACTTCTTTTTTGTAGGTTGCTGCTCAAGAAGCACTATATCTAGCTGACTGTTTCAACCATATGGCTGAGCGCGAAAAGAATCCAGTAGGCCCTCCTAGGTTCCATCCATTTAGGTATGACCTAACTTCCTTATATAAATTCATAAAGACTCCTTGTCCCGTTTCTTTATAAACCTTAAGATGATCTTTAAACCTCATCCACTTTTGGTTGCAATTGATAATGGTCTACTGGTCATCCACTTTATAAACCTTAAGATGATCTTTAAACCTCAGATTAGGATTAAGGAGGTTCGCGAGTGTACTCCTTCAGCTTGGTCGAATCCAAGCATGGGAGGCGTTTCAAGGGGAGCCGATCAGGCATGCGTATAGATGACATGCTGATGTCCATGACCATGCTTCACTGTCCCACGAAGGTTTGATCTAGGCCACTTGAATTTACCGGTGAAGTTGAGTGGCTGATATCGATTTGCGACATAAATCCTATGCCGCAAAGTATTCTTAAAGGGGAGCGGTATGCCACCTTCAAGGTGCGTGTTTCGAGACGACCAAGCTTGGTCGGTCTCGGCCATTTGGTCCGGCGTGTAGGTGTTAGGCTGGTATTTACACATATACCTAATTGTCCCATGAAAACGTGATCTAAGCCACTCAATTTGTCTGGCGAAGTTGAGTGGTCGAGATCAGTTTGTGATTTGGGAAGCGTGACCACGCTAGTTTGGGCATGCGTTTTGGAGAAACCAGGCATGGTATACCTTGGTCGGTCGGGTGAGGAGATAGATGGTTCCATTGTGATCATGTTGATGCTCACTAGACTTGCTCAATTGTCTCCTAAGCCCTTCATTAGATCAGGATAAAACAGACGCTCGTGATCGATACAAACCCTAATTAGGGTTTTCTTAACAAATTCTTTGCGGAACAAGGGTAAGTTGGAACAGTGTGGAAGCTTAAATAGCTGCATCATGCTCCACGAGAATGCTTTCAAGGGCAAAAGAACATGCATTTTCCTATATTTAAGGCTCGGATCGTAGCTTCATCATGGCGCATCGGGGAAGTTATGGCATGCAGGGAAACGCGCCAAAGGCGTAATTTTATGGTCTGTCACAATTGGTATCAGAGCAAGTTCCGAGACAACTCTAGTGACTGTGTGGGAATGGCTTGTCAACGAGTATTTTCCTTAATGGAAAACTTTAAGTTTGAGTGTAGGCCAACTTATGCGCGGGAAAGAGTTTGTAACTTCTATGCCAGTTACTTTGCGAATCGAGTTGAGCTTGTCTTAAGTACTATGAGTTTTCCTGGCCTAAGTGGCACCCCACTTACGAGTGGATATCTGGAAGACCATTTGTGATGGTGGGTAAAAAATGGGACTGATCATCCCCACACATTGGAAACTGGCCAATGGCGTGCGTTGTCAGGCCCGACTAGCATCCCATTTACGAGTGGCAACCTGGATGACCATCTGGGACGGTGGGAAACTCGATCATATTCCATACAGTACTACAAATTGGTGGCACCAACTTTGTGAACTTTAGGGACTCCTAAGTATGTAGTATGGGATGCACACTTAGGCAACCTTATTGAGATATCTGTTTGGCAACTGGCCAATTGTGATTCTCGGTGACGTTGTGGACTCATTTTGGATTCCTGAGTATACGGTATGGGACATTTTCTCAGAAGGTCGTAATTGATGCTCTATGACAAACTGAAGAAACCCGTGATTTCTGAGCATCCGGTATGGGACTTTTGCTCAGGAATCCAAACCGAAAAGATTGACCACAATAGTTTTGTTTTGAATTTTGGGGACAAAATTCTTTAAAGGGGTGAATAATGTAACACCCCGTGTTTTTGGCATAGCACATGCAGAAAGATGCGTCATGTCCTAAGATAAAGCTTCATCTAAAGTTGTTGTTACGTGGTACGCGGTAGATTGGCTTAAGGCCAATGTCGCTCCAAAATGGCGCATTATGTTTGGCATTTGGCCAAGGGACAAATGTTGAATCATCATGATGCATTAGGCCAGTTGGGTAGGTGGCCTTGAGCTTATAGTGTAATCATTGCGTATTATGAAGGCTATTGGCCTAGAGCTAATATCTCACAATCATTATGCATCAGGCCAGAGAGGGCTGGCCAAACGAGTATTGTGCAATCATTGCGAATGGACACAATCATTGCGAATGAACACAATCATTGCATAATAAAGCAATCATTGCGAATGAACACAATAATTGCGTGGGAACGCAATCATTGCAAATGAACAGTGAAGCAAGTATGTCAATTTGGTGCCCTTTCCATACTTGTAGAAATTCTATTAAGAAATATATAGGGAGGGGTAGTCGGTTGAAGGAATATGCGGACTATGCGCCAAGTAAGCTTCATAGCTTAGCCAAAAGAGTATAAATGATGCCTAAGGCTCATTTATAGTTGCATAGCCTCGTGAAGAGGGCATTTGATGATTAGGGATCGTTATGCCATATTATGGACCAAACATGCATCACTTGGATGTATTTTTACGGAACAACCTATACGGACTAGGCCATTACCATTATTTCTTGACCACGGCCTCGCAAATGAGTTGGTTTAAGTTACTTGTCCCTTCAAGGATCAACTACGGTATGTGCTTGATCCCTTTAAAGTAGGGAAGGATACGTAGGCAGCCGAAATAAGTTGCAGCATTACCGGTCCAGCACGTTGTCGCTCATATCATCTAATTTAGAGATAATTGCGGCACTTTGGCCTTTCATATCATCTGGATCAGTAGATCGACACAAGAGATGATTATTCCATTCCTGGGATGCTCATACTTCCTATCAAGGCATTCGACATAGGCTAAAAACCTGAGTGTCGTAATTTAGCCCAAGGGGAGTCCATTTTGATGGGAAACAACCCAAAGATCAAGACATGTCGATCTATAGATCCACATGGTCACCAGAATTTAACCAAGTTCCATCATTTAGGGCCCCAAAAGGCCGTTTTTTCCATATTAAGAAAGTTTTTATTTTCTTAATTAACAAATCCTTTGCAGAATAATGGTAAGTTGGAACGGTGTGGAAGCTTAAATAGCTGCATATTTCTCCACAAGCATGCTTGCAAGGTCAAATGAATGTGCATTTTCCTAGCTTTAAGGATCAGATCGTATCTTCATCATGACGCATCGGGGAAGTTATGGCTTGCGGGGCAACGCGCCAAAGGCGTAATTTGCCGGTACGTCACTTAATTTGTGATAGAAACAGAGATATTCATGTTGTTGTATATGTGAGGCAGAAAGAGGCAGTCGGGTTCTTGAGAAGGGTTTGTTTTACTTTGTAATATCGTTAACTCACAATGAAAATCTCTTAATCGTCTTCGCAGTGGATGTAGATCGTCTTGACCGAACCACTTAAATCTCGTGTTGTGTGACAGTTTGACTGATCTCATATCATGATTGTGCTTTGGCTATTAGTTTTAACAACTATTACTGTAGAATACTGTAGTGCTTATTATTTGGTGGCACCTAGCTTACTGGTCATCCTAAATGTGTGAGACACCATTCTAGCTCCAACTGGTTTATAATCTCCAGTCTAATACTGTGGTTTGGTTGATCACATGCTTGGTTAATTTCTCCTGTTGGAGAAGACAACGAATTCCTTTTTTTTTAAGTGTTATTCATCATTTTATAGGGAAAAGCTTGAATTCAGCAAAGATTTTTAGTGCATTATCTTGGAGTTTGTCTTTAAAATCACTTCAATCGAGCAAATATACTATTGAATCACATGACCCAAAGGAAATGTGCAAGCCTGGGGCCACTGCATCACAAGATAGATGCTGAGGAGAAGAAGCTCTGTAAAGAAATTAAGGTAATTGAATTCACCTTCTTCTGCTCGAAAATCCAACTTATAAGGTGAATTTTATGTGATAGTTTTTTCTTTTTAGCAGTTTATATATATATGATATAGTCATCTATGGCTATTAATGATTGTGTTTGGTATGCTTAGTCTAGATACAACTATCAGGGCAACAAAACTTATTTTATAGAGTAATTTTCAGTCAATACATATCTAAAATTGGTAATGTAGATATTTGCAGCCATCAGAACTGTTCACACCCTGCTTTGCTGAATTTAGATTGGGTCATGTTGGAATTAATTACAATAATCAAATGCAAATGGGAAATAATACTTAGATTACACTGAAAGTAGTAACAAATAACTCAATAAACTTAGTAGAGGCACGTATGAGATACGCTGAGCTAAAGGTAATATTGCCTGCTACTCCTCTGAGATGCTATAGCAATTTACAAATTACCTCCAGGATACAACTACTGTTAGTTCTCCTCTATGTGTAGCATACACAGAGAGAACCCTTAGAACTTGGCAAAGAAAAATGAAAAACAAAAGCACAAATCGAAACTACAAACCAGCCAGATAAATATAAAAACTAATTTATGTTTCGTAAACTATGATGTTTTCGTAAACTAATTTCTCGTTAAACAAAGTTTCTAGAACTAATTTTCAGAAACAAAGAAGTAGTTATACAAAATTATGTTTCGTAAACTACAACTTGTTTAAGATAAGAACTCGATTTTTTTGTTTCAGTAAACTTAAAAAGAAATTGTTTCGAAAGCATAAGTAAAGAATAAGAATTTCAGTAAGAGAAGAGTTCTGAAAGGTATGGTTTACAAATGAAGTTTACAACTCGTATTTATAGCAAGAAAATGTTCGAACGTTGGAAGAGAATCCAAAGCACGACAGATCGTCCGTGATTCACGATCTCGAACGTTGCAAAAGTAAGGTAAAAAATCGCGTTAAAAGAACAAAGGCACACGCATTCAAAATTTTCGAGATTCTTCTCGAGGAAAACAAAGGTGTACAGGTGTCAAGAAAACCGTGTGACACGCGTGAAAGAAGATGCTTCTCGAGGTCGTCGGATATCCAAAACCGAGAAGGCAAAGAATAAAATTTTTACATGTGTGGGAGAAGCGTGTGGTAAATTTCAAGAAAATAAAGGATGGGTCGGATACACCCACACCCACACCCACACCCACACCCACACCCACTCCCACGCCCACGCCCACGCCCACGCCCACGCCCACGCCCTCGCCCTCGCTGAGCCGAGCCGAGCCGAGCCGAGCCGATCCGAGCGAGCGTGCGTGCTTCTGTGCGAAGCACCGCGCGAACGGGAAAGGCAATAAGAAATGCAATAAGGTTTAGGCAACCTTGCCATAGTCTAGGGCTTTCCCCATACACAAAGGTCTAAAGACCCAAAGGGCCATACCCTTAAGGCTAAACCAATGCTATTTAAGTCTAAAACTTAGTGTTTTAGTCTATATGGGACTAATGTTTTATTCATTCACATGAAAAAACATCTAGGGAGCAATAGGTCTTGGGATCAAAACATGGTCCATGCATTTTTTGATTAAAACAAAACATTGTTTTTTCTAACAATCCCCCACATGAATAATAAAACATGTCGATAAAACACGATAAAACATAAGGCAACAAAATAGGCTAAGGTGTCCCAAGGATTGAAACTTAACTTAGTGAGAGGTTACCTGAATCGCTTGTTGATACGGTGAACGCAATGTCTTGAACCGCCAACAAAGAATGCAATTCAGTAAATAACATCCACACTTGATGCCTCAACCGAAGAAAAAAAACAAGCTAAGCTTCAAGCTCTTGCGGTTGTGCCCATTTTGGCCGTGGGCTAAAATCCCGGACTTAATGAATGTCTCTAGAGAATCAGCTCATATTCTCATAGGAAGCGGCCACACTTCCAACATCCACAAAGGTGGGTCCATAAAGAGTGTCCCGCCACACCCCGCTTTAATCAAAGCCATGGTACCCATTAAGATCGCAAAAGATCATCCTTAATTTCGCAGCAAAGACTATCGCACGATTACACCATAGGGAGGGACAAAGATAGTGCTTTCTCAATATCACCATAAATTAGTTGTCTCATTGAACCTTGATCTTGGAAATCCAATCACAAGGTTGAGTATCCTTCATGGTGATTTATTCAATGAGCTTAAGTCCCATCCCCTCGATGTAAATTTAACTTTCTCTCTGGTTAAGCCTTTTGTCAAAGGATCTGCAAGATTATCTTTGGATTTTACAAAGTCTATCGAGATAATACCAAAGAGAGAGTAGTTGTTTCACCGTCTTATGTCTTCTTCGATATGTATAGACTTCCGTTGTATACATTGTTCTTTGCGCAACCAAGAGCAGCTTCACCGTCACAAGTGGATGGCAATTGAAGACACAAAGCTTGGGCCAGAGTGGAATTCCTCCCTGTGAAACATCGCATCCATTCAGCCTTCCTCTCCAGCTTTTTCCAAGGCTATAAACTCAGACTCCATAGTGGATTTAGCTATACATGTCTGTTTGGTAGACTTCCATGAGACAGACGCACCTCCAAGCAAGAAGATGTACCCACTAGTAGATTTGCACTCTTCTCGAGTCGATATCCATTTGGCATCACAATACCCTTCCAAAGACAGCAGATACTTCCCAAAACTTAAGCAATAGTTTGAGGTCCTCTCAGTGTAACGTAAAACTCAAGAGAGCATTCCAGTGATCCCGCCCGGGTTGCAAGTATACCGCTTAATCTACTCACGAGTAAGCAATATCGTGTCTTGTACAGTTCATAAGATACATAAGACTACCAATAATGCGAGAATACTCAAGTTGATCAATACCCTCACCCTTGTTCTTTTTCAATTTACAAGTGGGATCAAATGGAGTAGACGCAGTTTAGCATTTTCATAATTAAATCTCTTTAATACGGTTTCAAAGATAATGAGATTGACTAAGACTATATCCATCGACGTCTTTTCGATTTTCATCCCTAAGATTACATCAAGTAGGGCCTAAGTCTTTCATGTCAAAATTATCTCTAAGCATGCTTTTAATGGTATTAATAATATCAAGGTTGCTGCCTAATATGAGCATATCATCAACATATAGGCAAACAATAACATGAGAATCATACACGATTTAATGTAAACACATTTATCGATTCATTAACCTTGAAACCATTAGTTATCATAACATGATCAAATTTTTCATGCCACTGTTTAGGTGCTTGTTTTAAACCGTAAAGAGATTTGTTTAACTTGCATACTTTGTTTTCATAACCTTTTACTATAAAGCCTTCAAAGTTGATCCATATAAATTTCTTCATTCAATTCACCATATAGAAAAGCGTTTTAACATCCATCCGATGTATATGCAAATCATAAATTGAAGCAATAGCAATCAACATTCTAATCGAGGTGATTCTAGAGACGGTGAATAGGTATCAAAGAAATCTACTCCTTCCCGTTGTCTATAGCCTTTAGCTACCAACCTAGCTTTATATTTATCTATAGTTCCATCTGTTCTAAGTTTCCTTTTGAACACCCATTTGCAACCTATGGATTTACTTCCAGGAGGCAAGTCTACAAGCTCCCAAGTTTCATTTTGTGAATGGACTCCCATTCATTTAATGAAGCTTCTTCCCGTAAAGGAGCTTCGGAGAAGTCATAGCTTCCTTATAGGTTTGGGGTTCGACTCTACCGTAAGAGTCAAAAAATCGGGCCAAAACTTGTTTCAGCTTCTAACCCTCTTACTTCTTCTTGGTTCAGTCTCATACTCCAAAGTTGGAGTTTGACTAGTCGATGGAACATCCGGGAGATCATCATGGACCTTTTACGAGGTCCAGACCTTAAAGGAAATATGTGTTCATAAAACACAACATCTCTTGATTCCATTATGGTGTTAAGACCAATGTTATTGTGGTCGAATCGATGACCATAAACCCGTGAGCATTTGTATGCTCGTGGATATCCTATGAAAACACAGTCAATTGTTTTAGGACCTATTTTAGTTTTCTTGGGATGAGGAATGGCCACCTTGGCCAAACACCCCCACACTTTAAAGTATGCATAGGAAGGTTGTTTACCATTCCACAATTCGTAGGGAGTTTTATCTCGATTTTTTAAATGGAACTCGGTTCAAAATATAGCATGCCGAGAGGATAGATTTTTCCCCCACAAGTTCGAAGATAACCCCGAACTTGTTAACATAGCATTTACCATATCTATGAGTGTTCTATTTTTTTTTTCGGCACACACCATTCGATTCTGTGAATATGGTGCAAGTGGTTTCATGAATGATTCCATTATTTTTACAAAACTCTCCTATGGGTATCACATACTCACCGCCACGGTCAGACCTAAGAGTTTTAATCTTAACTCCTTTTTGGTTTTCTACTTCAAGTTTATAAAACTTGAAAGCCTCTAAGGCCTCATCTTTACTTCTAAGAAGATGAACTTGACAAGATCGTGAGTAATCATCTATGAAAGTGATATACCATTTTCTACCACCTCTTGTTGGTGTTGATTTCAAGTCTCCTAAATCCGAGTGTATTAATTCCAAAGGAACTGTTCTACGCTCAACACTTTTATTAAATGGTTTTCTTGCATATTTAGATTCAACACAGATTTCACATCTTTGTTTTTTATCAAAGTTTATTTTTGGTATGCAACCTAAATTAGCAAGTCTTTCTAGCGATTTGAAATTAACATGCCCAAGTCTATCATGCCAAACATGTGAGGAGTCACAAACATAAATGTAAGAAGATGCATTAACATTCAATTTCAAATCGATACACTAAGCTTAATCATGTTATCTGAACATAACCTTTTCCTACGAATTCACCATGCTTAGAAATCACAACAAGATTGGACTCAAAGAACAATTTTAAAACCTTTTCCTAGCAGATGATGGTTTCGAGATGAGATTTTTGCATATGTCCTGGGACGTAGAATACGTCATTCAATGCGAGAGTTTTTCCGAAGTTAGCTTCAGTTCGACCTTGCCTTTCCCCACCACTTTCGCGGTGGAAGAATTTCCCATGAACAATTTCTCATCATCTCCTACTATGGCATAGGAGGAGAAAGCATTTCGAATTTACAGACATGCTTGGTGGCTCCTAATCAAGCCACCAGCCTCTCACATTAGTCATACTAGAGACAAGGTCGACTTCGACACCATGCCGTTGAAATATCCAGAGTCCTCTACTATGTTTGCCTTATTTTTCTGTTTTGGATCATATTTGATCCTTTTAGGGGCCTTACAGCCTTTAGCCATATGTCCAGGTTTACCACAATTAAAACAAGTCGCCTTTGATGGTGTGCTTAGTGACACCACCTCTAGGCTTAAAATTGTTACCTCGGGTTTTCGACGTCCGTTACGTCTATTACCCATTTTGTTGGATTCTCCAGAGTTTTCTTTGAAGCAGCTTTATCGTCCAAAACATGAGCTTTGTTGGACATGTTTTTGCTCAAGATCATGCTCTTGTCCTTGCCGCACATCAGCTCCTCAACCGGATCTTTTTGCCAAGCTCCACCATGGTGATTTCACGAGTCTTGTGTCGCAGCCTCCTCTTGTATTCGCTCCATGAGGGTGGAAGCTTTTCAATCACAAAGCCGATACTTGTAGAGCTTCATCAAAAGTCAAGCCTTCAAAGAAGAATCTCGCTGATGAGGAGTTGAAGTTCGACTTAACTGTTCTACCACACAGCTTTTCGTCACCATGTTGTATTCTAAGAACTTAGCCATCAAGAACTTCTTACTTCCAAAGCAGCCTTCAAAGATGATATTTTTCTTCTAGAGCTTCCCATAAATCAAAAGCATTAAAATCTTCTTTTGCATTATAGAAGTCATACAAGGAGTCATCAAGACAGCTTAAGAATATGATTCTTGCACAAATAATTCTTCCTATTCCATCTTGTCCAATTTATCTTCATTACCACGGCGATGAAGTTTTCTCGAGGGTTTTTCTAAAGCATATCCATCTAACCTTTGGTCGTTTAGGAAGAATAGCATTTTAGATTGCCATCTCTTAAAGTCCTTACCACTGAACTTTGGTGGTTTTTCTACAAAGATTCTTTCCCATGTTTTTACAACAAAGAATATTACAAAGATTACAATATTACAATAAGGCAATATTACCTTTAGATTGTTGGAATTAATTACAATAATCGAATGCAAATGGGAAATAATACTTAGATTACACTGAAAGTAGTAACAAATAACTCAATAAACTTAGTAGAGGCACGTATGAGATACGCTGAGCTAAAGGTAATATTGCCTGCTACTCCTCTCGAGATGCTATAGCAATTTACAAATTACCTCCAGGATACAACTATCGTTAGTTCTCCTCTATGTGTAGCATACACAGAGAGAACCCTTAGAACTTGGCAAAGCAAAAATGAAAAAAAACAAAGCACAAATCGAAACTACAACCAGTTTCAGATAAATATAAAAACTAATTTATGTTTCAGTAAACTATGATGTTTCAGTAAACTAATTTCGTTAAACAAAGTTTCAGAACTAATTTCTCGTAAACAAAGAAGTAGTTATACAAAATTATGTTTCGTAAACTACAACTTGTTTAAGATAAGAACTCGATTTTTTGTTTCGTAAACTTAAAAAGAAATTGTTTCGAAAGCATAAGTAAAGAATAAGAATTTCAGAAGAGAAGAGTTCAAAGGTATGGTTTACAAATGAAGTTTACAACTCGTATTTATAGCAAGAAAATGTTCGAACGTTGGAAGAGAATCCAAAGCACGACAGATCGTCCGTGATTCACGATCTCGAACGTTGCAAAAGTAAGGTAAAAAATCGCGTTAAAAGAACAAAGGCACACGCATTCAAAATTTTCGAGATTCTTCTCGAGGAAAACAAAGGTGTACAGTGTCAAGAAAACCGTGTGACACGCGTGAAAGAAGATGCTTCTCGAGGTCGTTGGATATCCAAAACCGAGAAGGCAAAGAATAAAATTTTTACATGTGTGGGAGAAGCGTGTGGTAAATTTCAGTAAAAAGAAAGGATGGGTCGGATACACCCACACCCACACCCACACCCACACCCACTCCCACGCCCACGCCCACGCCCACGCCCACGCCCACGCCCACGCCGAGCCGAGCCGAGCCGAGCGAGCGTGCGTGCTTCTGTGCGAAGCACCGCGCGAACGGGAAAGGCAATAAGAAATGCAATAAGGTTTAGGCAACCTTGCCATAGTCTAGGGCTTTCCCCATACACAAAGGTCTAAAGACCCAAAGGGCCATACCCTTAAGGCTAAACCAATGCTATTTAAGTCTAAAACTCTTAGTGTTTTAGTCTATATGGGACTAATGTTTTATTCATTCACATGAAAAAACATCTAGGGAGCAATAGGTCTTGGGATCAAAACATGGTCCATGCATTTTTTTGATTAAAACAAAACATTGTTTTTTCTAACAATCCCCCACATGAATAATAAAACATGTCGATAAAACACGATAAAACATAAGGCAACAAAATAGGCTAAGGTGTCCCAAGGATTGAACCTTAACTTAGTGAGAGGTTACCCGAATCGCTTGTTGATACGGTGAACGCAATGTCTTGAACCGCCAACAAAGAATGCAATTCAGTAAATAACATCCACACTTGATGCCTCAACCGAAGAAAAAAAACGCCAAGCTTTCTTGCGGTTGTGCCCATTTTGGCCGTGGGCTAAAAATCCCTGACTTAATGAATGTCTCTAGAGAATCAGCTCATATTCTCATAGGAAGCGGCCACACTTCCAACATCCACAAAGGTGGGTCCATAAAGAGTGTCCTGCCACACCCCGCTTTAATCAAAGCCATGGTACCCATTAAGATCGCAAAAGATCATCCTTAATTTCGCAAAGACTATCGCACGATTACACCATAGGGAGGGACAAAGATAGTGCTTTCTCAATATCACCATAAATTAGTTGTCTCATTGAACCTTGATCTTGGAAATCCAATCACAAGGTTGAGTATCCTTCATGGTGATTTATTCAATGAGCTTAAGTCCCATCCCCTCGATGTAAATTTAACTTTCTCTCGGTTAAGCCTTTTGTCAAAGGATCTCGCAAGATTATCTTTGGATTTTACAAAGTCTATCGAGATAATACCAAAGAGAGAGTAGTTGTTTCACCGTCTTATGTCTTCTTCGTATATGTATAGACTTCCCGTTGTATACATTGTTCTTTGCGCAACCAAGAGCAGCTTCACCGTCACAGTGGATGGCAATTGAAGACACAAAGCTTGGGCCGAGTGGAATTCCTCCCAGAAACATCGCATCCATTCACCTTCCTCTCCAGCTTTTTCCAAGGCTATAAACTCGACTCCATAGTGGATTTAGCTATACATGTCTGTTTGGTAGACTTCCATGAGACAGACGCACCTCCAAGCAAGAAGATGTACCCACTAGTAGATTTGCACTCTTCTCGAGTCCGATATCCATTTGGCATCACAATACCCTTCCAAAGACAAGCAGATACTTCCCAAAACTTAAGCAATAGTTTGAGGTCCCTCTCGTGTAACGTAAAACTCAAGAGAGCATTCCAAGTTGATCCCGCCTCGGGTTGCAAGTATACCGCTTAATCTACTCACGAGTAAGCAATATCAGGTCTTGTACAGTTCATAAGATACATAAGACTACCAATAATGCGAGAATACTCAAGTTGATCAATACCCTCACCCTTGTTCTTTTTCAATTTACAAGTGGGATCAAATGGAGTAGACGCAGTTTAGCATTTTCATAATTAAATCTCTTTAATACGGTTTCAAAGATAATGAGATTGACTAAGACTATATCCATCGACGTCTTTCCGATTTTCATCCCTAAGATTACATCAGTAGGGCCTAAGTCTTTCATGTCAAAATTATCTCTAAGCATGCTTTTAATGGTATTAATAATATCAAGGTTGCTCGCCTAATATGAGCATATCATCAACATATAGGCAAACAATAACATGAGAATCATACACAGATTTAATGTAAACACATTTATCGATTCATTAACCTTGAAACCATTAGTTATCATAACATGATCAAATTTTTCATGCCATTGTTTAGGTGCTTGTTTTAAACCGTAAAGAGATTTGTTTAACTTGCATACTTTGTTTTCATAACCTTTTACTATAAAGCCTTCAAAGTTGATCCATATAAATTTCTTCATTCAATTCACCATATAGAAAAGCAGTTTTAACATCCATCCGATGTATATGCAAATCATAAATTGAAGCAATAGCAATCAACATTCTAATCGAGGTGATTCTAGAGACCGGTGAATAGGTATCAAAGAAATCTACTCCTTCCGTTGTCTATAGCCTTTAGCTACCAACCTAGCTTTATATTTATCTATAGTTCCATCTGTTCTAAGTTTCCTTTTGAACACCCATTTGCAACCTATGGATTTACTTCCAGGAGGCAAGTCTACAAGCTCCCAAGTTTCATTTTGTTGAATGGACTCCCATTCATTTAATGAAGCTTCTTCCCGTAAAGGAGCTTCGGAGAAGTCATAGCTTCCTTATAGGTTTGGGGTTCAGACTCTACCGTAAGAGTCAAAAAATCGGGCCAAAACTTGTTTCAGTTCTAACCTCTTACTTCTTCTTGGTTCAGTCTCATACTCCAAAGTTGGAGTTTGACTAGTCGATGGAACATCCGGGAGATCATCATGGACCTTTTACGAGGTCCGACCTTAAAGGAAATATGTGTTCATAAAACACAAGATCTCTTGATTCCATTATGGTGTTCAGACCAATGTTATTGTGGTCGAATCGATGACCATAAACCCGTGAGCATTTGTATGCTCGTGGATATCCTATGAAAACACAATCAATTGTTTTAGGACCTATTTTAGTTTTCTTGGGATGAGGAATGGCCACCTTGGCCAAACACCCCCACACTTTAAAGTATGCATAGGAAGGTTGTTTACCATTCCACAATTCGTAGGGAGTTTTATCTCGATTTTTTAAATGGAACTCGGTTCAAAATATAGCATGCCGAGAGGATAGCTTCCCCCACAAGTTCGAAGATAACCCCACTTGTTAACATAGCATTTACCATATCTATGAGTGTTCTATTTTTTTCTTTCGGCTACACCATTCGATTCAGTGTGAATATGGTGCAAAGTGGTTTCATGAATGATTCCATTATTTTTACAAAACTCTCCTATGGGTATCACATACTCACCGCCACGGTCAGACCTAAGAGTTTTAATCTTAACTCCTTTTTTGTTTTCTACTTCAAGTTTATAAAACTTGAAAGCCTCTAAGGCCTCATCTTTACTTCTAAGAAGATGAACTTGATAAAGATCGTGAGTAATCATCTATGAAAGTGATATACCATTTTCTACCACCTCTTGTTGGTGTTGATTTCAAGTCTCCTAAATCCGAGTGTATTAATTCCAAAGGAACTGTTCTACGTTCAACACTTTTATTAAATGGTTTTCTTGCATATTTAGATTCAACACAGATTTCACATCTTTGTTTTTTATCAAAGTTTATTTTTGGTATGCAACCTAAATTAGCAAGTCTTTCTAGCGATTTGAAATTAACATGCCCAAGTCTATCATGCCAAACATGTGAGGAGTCACAAACATAAACAGAAGAAGATGCATTAACATTCAATTTCAAATCGCTAGACTAAGCTTAATCATGTTATCGGTAACATAACCTTTTCCTACGAATTCACCATGCTTAGAAATCACAAAAAGATTGGACTCAAGAACAATTTTAAAACCTTTTCCTAGCAGGATGGTTTTCGAGATGAGATTTTTGCATATGTCCTGGGACGTAGAATACGTCATTCAATGCGAGAGTTTTTCCGAAGTTAGCTTCAGTTCGACCTTGCCTTTCCCCACCACTTTCGCGGTGGAAGAATTTCCCATGAACAATTTCTCATCATCTCCTACTATGGCATAGGAGGAGAAAGCATTTCCGAATTTACAGACATGCTTGGTGGCTCCTTAATCAAGCCACCAGTCTCTCACATTAGTCATACTAGAGACAAGGTCGACTTCATACACCATGCCGTTGAAATATCCAGAGTCCTCTACTATGTTTGCCTTATTTTTCTGTTTTGGATCATATTTGATCCTTTTAGGGGCCTTTACAGTCTTTAGCCATATGTCCAGGTTTACCACAATTAAAACAATCGCCTTTGATGGTGTGCTTAGTGACACCACCTCTAGGCTTAAAATTGTTACCTCCGGGTTTTCGACGTCTGTTACGTCTATTACCCATTTTGCTGGATTCTCCAGAGTTTTCTTTGAAGCAGCTTTATCGTCCAAAACATGAGCTTTGTTGGACATGTTTTTGCTCAAGATCATGCTCTTGTCCTTGCCGCACATCAGCTCCTCAACCTGGATCTTTTTGCCAAGCTCCACCATGGTGATTTCACGAGTCTTGTGTCGCAGCCTCCTCTTGTATTCGCTCCATGAGGGTGGAAGCTTTTCAATCACAGCCGATACTTGTAGAGCTTCATCAAAAGTCAAGCCTGAAAGAAGAATCTCGTTGATGAGGAGTTGAAGTTCGACGAACTGTTCTACCACATGTGCTTTTCGTCAGTCATGTTGTATTCTAAGAACTTAGCCATCAAGAACTTCTTACTTCCAGCAGCCTTCAAAAAGATGATATTTTTCTTCTAGAGCTTCCCATAAATCAAAAGCATTAAAATCTTCTTTTGCATTATAGAAGTCATACAAGGAGTCATCAAGACAGTTAAGAATATGATTCTTGCACAAATAATTCTTCCTATTCCATCTGTCCAATTTATCTTCATTACCACGGCGATGAAGTTTTCTCGAGGGTTTTTCTAAAGCATATCCATCTAACCTTTGGTCGTTTAGGAAGAATAGCATTTTAGACTCGCCATCTCTTAAAGTCCTTACCACTGAACTTTGGTGGTTTTTCTACAAGTATTCTTTCCCATGTTTTTACAACAAAGAATATTACAAGATTACAATATTACAATAAGGCACAATATTACCTTTAGATTGTTGGAATTAATTACAATAATCGAATGCAAATGGGAAATAATACTTAGATTACACTGAAAGTAGTAACAAATAACTCAATAAACTTAGTAGAGGCACGTATGAGATACGCTGAGCTAAAGGTAATATTGCCCTGCTACTCCTCCGAGATGCTATAGCAATTTACAAATTACCTCCAGGATACAACTACTGTTAGTTCTCCTCTATGTGTAGCATACACAGAGAGAACCCTTAGAACTTGGCAGCAAAAATGAAAAAACAAAAGCACAAATCGAAACTACAACCAGTTTCAGATAAATATAAAAACTAATTTATGTTTCGTAAACTATGATGTTTCTGTAAACTAATTTCTGTTAAACAAAGTTTCTGTAAACTAATTTATGTAAACAAAGAAGTAGTTATACAAAATTATGTTTCTGTAAACTACAACTTGTTTAAGATAAGAACTCGATTTTTTGTTTCTGTAAACTTAAAAAGAAATTGTTTCGAAAGCATAAGTAAAGAATAAGAATTTTTAAGAGAAGAGTTCTGAAAGGTATGGTTTACAAATGAAGTTTACAACTCGTATTTATAGCAAGAAAATGTTCGAACGTTGGAAGAGAATCCAAAGCACGACAGACTGTCCGTGATTCACGCATCTCGAACGTTGCAAAAGTAAGGTAAAAAATCGCGTTAAAAGAACAGTGCACACGCATTCAAAATTTTCGAGATTCTTCTCGAGGAAAACAGTGTGTACAGGTGTCAAGAAAACCGTGTGACACGCGTGAAAGAAGATGCTTCTCGAGGCTGTCGGTTATCCAAAACCGAGAAGGCAAAGAATAAAATTCTTTACATGTGTGGGAGAAGCGTGTGGTAAATTTCAGTAAAAATAAAGGATGGGTCGGATACACACCACTCCCACTCCCACTCCCACTCCCACTCCCACTCCCACTCCCACTCCCACTCCCACTCCCACTCCCACAATAAGGTTTAGGCAACCTCATACACAAAGGTCTAAAGACCCAAAGGGCCATACCCTTAAGGCTAAACCAATGCTATTTAAGTCTAAAACTCTTAGTGTTTTAGTCTATATGGGACTAATGTTTTATTCATTCACATGAAAAAACATCTAGGGAGCAATAGGTCTTGGGATCAAAACATGATCCATGCATTTTTTTTTGATTAAAACAAAACATTGTTTTTTCTAACAAATAAAACATTGCTCTATAATTCATGTGTGTTTAGTGTTGTTCCATTGTAATTTTAACCTTCAGTTTGAGATGATATATCGATCCGGTTGGACATTTTTTGCTTTAAGAAAAGATTAAGAGGCCTTAAAGATGGCCTTGCTGTAGCTAACTTTTTATAATCTAGGGATCCAAAAATGTGTGATACAGAAATGATACTGCATGTAACATATATGTATTGTAATGGCCTGTATATTGAATATGTTGTTGGATATTTTCAACAAACCTTAATTTGTAAACGCTATAGTGCAGAGTGCGAGACAACATCTCGTATGAATTTTTATGTTTTAGGGTTTCTAATGACAGTTAGAAAACCGAACAACAACGTCGTTTTCCAACAGACACCATTGTTTCTTGTTGAATGAAGAGATGTCTATTCGCTTTGCGAAGATGCCTGTTGGGGATAAAGAGTCATATTCAACATATGTTAAATTCTCTATAAATAGCGTCCTAGTTTTCCATTCAAAATACATCTCAAGTCTATTTGTTTTCTCTCTAACAAGCATCATTAGAAACTAATCATATGTGTTCCTAGTTGGGTCAAGGTTATACAAGCTTTGAATCTAACGTTGTTGCGGGGCTTCAAGTATCCTGACGGAAATATTCACTGACCTATTTGTACCCACTAATCTAATTGGGAAGGGTCGAATAATTGTCGAAAGGAATCTAACGTTAGAGCCTTGAACCCAGAGACAAAATTATTTTCTTCACCCTGTTTTAGTGTCAATTTTCCAACATATGTTTAGGCAGTATTAATGTTGGCTTCTTTGTTCCGTATTGATGCGCTCGTGGAGAAAAATATACAGATGCCATCAGGTTCAAAACATCTCATAGCAGGTTAACCGTCTCAAATTCTTTGTGAATATCCAAGCACAGAGCTAACCACTGGCTTCCATTTCTTGTCCACAACTCAACTCGAAAGAGAAGTAAATATATGGTAGAACAACTTATGTAATCTTGTTAAATCTCATCGTGAGTATATAATAGTGCTTAAATGGTGGGTCCCACTCGTCAAATTCCTTGCTCATGATCAGCCACAAATTGGTTTGACATCCAACATCCATATTATTGGAGAAGAGTGGCAGCTTGCAGGAAGTGTATGCGCCTGCGCCTAAAACCTGACCAGATAGAACATGGTGAAAAGCTTATTAAGATTTCAATCTTGACCAACAAAACTTTTCATAGTTAGACTAGTTGAGACCTCAAAGAAGCACATCTGTTTGGTTGGTTTCTCAGTTACAATCCCAAGTTACGAAGATGTGGCTCTATTTTTACTAGTTGATTTGGTAATAGGACTATTAGAACAGCTGCAGACTATGTCCACTTGCTCAATGGTATGCTGGTCACGGTCATGTGCACCATACATACCATATTTATGGTATATCACCCAGCTCCAGCCAATAAATATCATGCATGCGAAAGTGTAGATGCCATTGGTTGCTCTAGACCATGTTCCTACCCATGCTAACTTTTGTTAGGTACCTATAAAATAAAATTAAAATGCATAATTAGTACAAAAAGATAGCTCGGCAACATACAATACCAAAAAAATGTATCCATTAAATATCATATAGATCGTTCAATGTGAACTAGACAAGGGAGCATAATCAAACTTAAACACGATTTTGTAACATAATTAATTGAATTAGGTCCATTTTCTTGTCAACCAAACAAAATTCCCACCAAAAAAGAAGGTAATTGATCAATAAACATATGGTTAAGTAATTATCGGTCTTTTCCAATCCAATTCATTTTTCGTTTTTGACTTCTTTCTGATAAAATAAATAAATTAATGGACCGCCCACATCAACCACTCAAACACGGCTTTTGACATAATTATCCTTCCTAAATTGGTGCCTAGGTAGATTAATTTGGGCCTATAGCTACATGAAAAAGTAAGGTCATTGAGTAAAAATTCTTAGAAACCCATTATCCAATATATATGTTAATATCTAATATGCCCTTCTTAAATTAGTGGTAATTCGGATAATTAAATATTGTTTAATCAAGTTAATCCTAAAATTAATTATGATTAATGCATAATCAACACTTGTAATTTTTTTTTTTGTTGTTTTCCATAAGACTCGATCCAGAATCGGTTGATGTTAGTGCATTTGTAAACCGGCTCTGGGTTGGGTTTATTCCGAATGAAGATGTAAACCCATAATCGAAGTTTAATCAATACCCACATAAACCGATTCCAACAATCGGTGTTTATATATATCCATATAATCCGATTATAGCTTACTTTCAGAAAAAAAAATTTCATTACATAGTTTGGGAAATTAGCACAGTACATATATAGGATTCAGTATGGGAATTCTAGAATTTGACACATCAAATGCTCGTCAATGAACCTTCGAGCACGTCGGTACAACGTCGTATATTCTTTGTGGTGAATGAACTTAGTTTCCCAATTACGGATTCTCCATAGCCCGTTGAAATGTTCCAGCTGAAATTCAATGAATTATTAAATGTTAGTATGTGAACTTTTGAAATAGGATCTTGTGGATGATAGTGGTACACCATATTTCTAACTTTTACATACTATCGCATTGAGCTTTTTATGTATTGGTATCGAAAATCCAAGTCTCTCCATTTACGGTTATTGGGATTCACGGTACGTCCGTAAAAGAACTCTTTAACTCTCATCCAAAACATGTAATAGATTTCATTCGGACGTTCCCGGAACGTATTAGCTAACGATTTAACGAGACACAAATCTTCAAACGGTTCTCATTTCATTTTCTAGTCTAAGTGTGTCATGTGGGAGTGACTCAAAGAGGTTGTCCTTATATAGCTGAAGTCTCAACGGCTATTTTTTTTTTAACTCAATTTACATAATCGGATTTTAGAGGTGATCACATAGACCGATTGTGTCCTTACAAAATCTTGTAAGATATGCCTCTCACTAATCGTTTTTTTTAATGCATATGTCATCCGATTCTTGGAAAAAAACGACACAGAACTTTCCTTCACAGCAATCAGATTTCTTATAGGTACATATAAACCGATTCTTGGCAATGCAGGAAGTGTATGCGCCTAAAACCTGACCAGATAGCACTTGGTGAAAAGCTTATTAAGATTTCAATCTTGACCAACAACACTTTTCATAGTTAGACTAGTTGAGACCTCAAAGAAGCACATCTGTTTGGTTGGTTTCTCAGTTACAATCCCAAGTTACGAAGATGTGGCACTATTTTTACTAGTTGATTTGGTAATAGGACTATTAGAATAGTTGCAGACTATGTCCACTTGCTCAATGGTATGCTGGTCACGGTCATGTGCACCATACATACCATATTTATGGTATATCACCCAGCTCCAGCCAATAAATATCATGCATGTGAAAGTGTAGACGCCATTGGTTGCTCTAGACCATGATCCTACCCATGGTAACTTTTGTTAGGTACCTATAAAATAAAATTAAAATGCATAATTAGTACAAAAAAATAGCTCGGCAACATACAATGATACGAAACGATCAGTGGTACCTAGAGTCAGTACTGTTTTGAAACTAATTGGCTTTGTTTTTAAAGAACTGAAACTGTAGAAACAAGTAGTATTAAAAGAACTGAATATTGTTAACTTCTTCTTCTATTAAAAGTTTAAACTGAGAACGAAAATAACACTCCTTTACAAACCTAACTTGGTTCTTCCCTCAGAGCTCTCTTTCTTTCTCCCCCTCTACCTGTACAAGTCTCAACGTATAGATATATAAATACCTACTCAAAACTTGCACACTAAGAAAACAAAGACTAGGAATCCTAAGCTAATTAAGGAAACCTCAATCTTATTGTCAAAACAATTTTCGACAACTTCTGGAATCTTCCAGACCTTTTCTAGCCTAAACCCGGCTCTTCCAAAGCCACGATACTCCTGTATCATGGCTCCCCATTTTAGGAAGCTGAAACTCCCGTGGAAGCCTGAAATTGGAGAAGAGGAAACTCAGCTTCTCCTAGTTCCTTTCTGTACCACTTAGCTTTACTTGGGACTTGACTCTTACGTCCTACGCGAAACATAACACGATTTCCCCTCCTAGTAGGAGTTATCTTCGTTTCAACAATGCAATCTTGTTTGAGTATTTCTTCACGATCTACCCACAAATCATCAACTGAGGGCAACTTCAACTCTTGATCTTCTTCTTCTTCGTCAAGAAGTGGTGGCTCAAAAAGCTTCAAGTATTCTGCATTAATAACATAATACATTTGCATATACGATGGTAAGTCCAACTGAAATGCATTATCTCCGAACTGCTTCAGAATCTTAAAGGGTCTGTATCGTATAGGTTTCAGCTTCTTCCCTTCTCCCTTAAGACGTTCTTTTCCTATACGTAACCAGACCAAATCTCCTGTAGAAAAATTACAGGGAACACGATGCTTATCATGTTTATCTTTATACTTAGCTTGGGATTTCTGTAACTGTGCCTCCACTAATTTGTGTATCTTGTTTATCTTCTCAACAAACTTCTGAGCTCGGATATCTTATTATCCTGCAGCTGCTATCTCCAATGAGGTAGTGAATCCCATATCAAAAGGACCCTGAGGTAAATATCCTAAGCATACCTCAAAAGGAGTTCTTAATGTAGATCCATGAAAAGCTCAATTAAAAGAGAACTGGATATAAGGCAAACTGTCATCCCAAGTCTTGGGATGCTTTGAGTGATACCCTCGCAATAGATGAACCAATGTTCTATTTACTACTTCAGTTTGTCCGTCTGTCTGAGGGTGAAAAGCCGTGTTATGCTTTAGTCGAGTATCCATCAGACCCCATAACTTAGTCCAAAATTGACCCAAGAACCTGCTATCTCTGTCTGAGATTATGGAAGTAGGAAGTCCAAAATGTTTCCATACATGTTGAAAAAAAAGTTTAGCTGCACCTTCCCCTGTTATTGTCTTCTTGCAAGGAATCAAGTTGATCATCTTACTGAATCTATCAACCACAACAAAAATATAGTCATAACCTGTCTTGGTCTCTGGTAACCCTCCTAAAAAGTCCATGGATATACTCTCCCAAGGACGTGTAGGTATTGGCAAAGGAAGATATAATCCTCTCTTTCTATTCGCAGGTTTTGAAGTGTTGCAAAGTACACAACCTCGAATATATTTAGAAACATCCAAGTGCATTTTTGTCCAATACATATATCGTTTCAAATTTAACAAAGTCTTCTCCATCCCAAAATGTCCAGCGACACGAAAAGTATGTGCTTCCCTTATCCAATGTATCATATCTCCTCCTTGAGGTATACACAAAGCTGTCCCCTTGTACATCAAACCATCCTTTAAGCGAAACTCACTCGAATCTCCGCGGTTTAACTTCTGAAAAGATTCTCTGAAATCTTCATCCTGTGAATATCCGTGGGCAAAGTCACCTGGGAGTATTGGCTGAGTCAGTAATGCTACAAGTAGCGCCTTATTGGGAGGTGGCCTTGATAGCATATCTGCCAATTTATTTGTTATTCCCGTCTTATACTTGACGCAAATCCCAAACTGTCCCAAATAAGAGGCCCATTTCATATGACGTGCCTGTTGCAACTTGGATTGAGTCTGCAGGTATTGTAGGGGCTTATGATCTGTATGTACGATAACTTGTTTCCCCAATAGATAGGATCTCCAATGCTTCATAGCCTGATGCATGGCATATAACTCCTTATCATAAGTAGGATAGTTCTGTACAGCTCCATTAAACAACTCAGAATGATAAGCTACTGGTTTCCCTTCCTGTAATAATACTGCTCCCAATGCATAATTTGAAGCATCAGTTTCTACCTCAAAAGGTTTTTGTAGGTTTGGCAATGTTAATACTAGAGCTTCTGTAATCTTCTTCTTTAGCAACTGAAAAGTAGATTCATGTTTAGGTTCCCATTTGAACACTGTGTTGTTCTTAGTAAGGTGATGTAAAGGAGCTGCTATCTGGAAGAAATGCCGTATGAACTTCCATAAATATTGACAAGCCCCTAGAAAACTTCGTACCTCAGTGACATTTGTCAGAGCTGGCCATACAGTTTCAGTTCTTTAAAAACAAAGCCAATTAGTTTCAAAACAGTACTGACTCTGATACCACTTGATACGAAACGATCAGTGGTACCTAGAGTCAGTACTGTTTTGAAACTAATTGGCTTTGTTTTTAAAGATCTGAAACTGTAGAAACAAGTAGTATTAAAAGAACTGAATATTGTTAACTTCTTCTTCTATTAAAAGTTTAAACTGAGAACGAAAATAACACTCCTTTACAAACCTAACTTGGTTCTTCCCTCAGAGCTCTCTTTCTTTCTCCCCCTATACCTGTACAAGTCTCAACATATAGATATATAAATACCTACTCAAAACTTGCACGCTAAGAAAACAAAGACTAGGAATCCTAAGCTAATTAAGGAAACCTCAATCTTATTGTCAAAACAATTGTCGACAACTTCTGAAATCTTCCAGACCTTTTCTAGCCTAAACCCGGCTCTTCCAAAGCCACGATACTCATGTATCATACAATAACAAAAAAATGTATCCATTAAGTATCATATAGATCGTTCAATAGTAAATAAATGTGAACTAGACACGATTTTGAATAAATGGATAAATGAATAAATCCATTAAGTCAAAAATGAATAAATGTATCCATTAAGTATCCATTAAGTATCATATAGATCCATTAAGTCAAAAATGAATAAATGTATCCATTAAGTATCATATAATCAAACTTAAACACGATTTTGTAACATAATTAATTGAATTAGGTCCATTTTCTTGTCAACCAAACAAAATTCCCACCAAAAAAGAAGGTAATTGATCAATAAACATATGGTTAAGTAATTATCGGTCTTTTTCAATCCAAGTCATTTTTCGTTTTTGACTTCTTTCTGGAAAAATAAATAAATTAATGGATCGCCCACATCAACCACTCAAACACGGCTTTTGACATAATTATCCTTCCTAAATTGGGGCCTAGGTAGATTAATTTGGGCCTATAGCTACATGAAAAAATAAGGTCATTGAGTAACAATTCTTAAAAACCCATTATCCAATATATACGTTAATACCTAATATTCCCTTCTTAAATTAGTGGTAATTCGGATAATTAAATATTGTTTAATCAAGTTAATCCTAAAATTAACTATGATTAATGCATAATCAACACTTGTATTTTTTTTCTTCCAAAAGACTTGATCCAGAATCAGTTTATGTTAGTGCATTTGTAAACCGACTCTGGGTTGGGTTTATTCCGAATGAAGATGTAAACCCATAATCGGAGTTTAATCAATACCCACATAAACCGATTCCAACAATCGGTGTTTATATATATCCATATAATCCGATTATAGCTTACTTTCAGAAAAAAAAATATTCATTACATAGTTTGGGAAATTAGCGTTGTACATATATAGGATTCAGTATGGGAATTATAGAATTCGACACATTAAATGCTCGTCAATGAACCTCCGAGCACGTCGGTACAACGTAGTATATTCTTTGTGGTGAATGAACTTAGTTTCCCCATTACGGATTCTCCATAGCCCGTTGAAACGTTCTAGCTGAAATTCAATGAATTCTTAAATGTTAGTATGTGAACTTTTGACATAGGTATAAAGATGATCGCATTTCTCACTTTTTCCCTAAGAGGAGCTTGTGGATGATAGTGGTACACCATATTTCTAACTTTTACATACTCTCGCTGTAGTTGCAGGATTTCCCACACTACACCCTTGTTAAGATCTTGCTATAATCAACTCACAATTGAAGA
>JAJJWX010002469.1:0-27742 GCA_023529315.1 Papaver bracteatum
TTGAGTTAATATTGATTTATGATGAATTAACCAAACAAAGAAGGAAACCTTTGTTGGTACTAAGGATTTCCATATTTGAGAAGAAGGAAAAATGATAGCTGAGCTCTTTGTCAACCCTTGGTAGCAAGGTTTAACTGAAAAAACTCCGTTAGCCTCCCATCTCCAGCTTCTAGTATCTTCATCATCACATAAGATAACTCTTTCTAATAGGTGAGATAGAGTTTCCGCCTCATTTATTTCCAAATATGTGAGTCTCCTTTTAAGATCCAAGTCCCAAATAGTCTCCCCTTTTATGTTTCTAGCAGCCAAATCGCTTATCCATCACCCTTGCTTTCTAGTAACTTTATCTGACAGGGAACTTTTCCTTGAGCACCTCATCGCCTAGCCATCTATCCACCAGGAAAAGAGTTTTTCTCCCGTTTCCCACCTTATGCTGAATTCCAAGTTTGAATTTATCACTTCTATTACAGATCCCTCTCCACAAACCCATGCCATACGATTGCTTTGTTTGCTTAGCATCCCAACCATTGCTGTCACACCCATACTTATCCTCCATAATTCTTCTCCATGACGCCTCAAAGCTGGTGGTGAATCTCCCACAACCACTTGCACAATAGAGCATCATTCATTCGATATAACTTTTTATTCCCAACCCTCCCTCTTGTTGTTTGTGACAAACTTTGTGCACGCCACCAGTGTCGTTCTATTCCTCCCCTCAGTTGTTCCCCAAAGGAAATTTCTCATTGTTCTTTCGATCTTCTTTGCTACATGAGGTGGTATTGTGAAAGGAGACATCAAGTATACGTGAGTGACACATAACACTCTTAATAAGAACCAACCTCCCCCATATGAGAGGTACCTTCTTTCCAGCCTGCTAGTCTTTCTCTACATTCTCAACCACCGAATCCCAAATCTTCTTGCACCTATATCTGGCCCCTGCTGTCATTCCCAAATACTTTAAAGGTAAGTCTTCAAGTGTACATCCTCGAAGATCTTCCACTACCTCATCTTGTGTCGTAATTCCAATACTAATTGGCGTGATTTTTGTTAGATTTATACTTAATCCCGACACTAACTCAAAGCGAGTTAATGATCCTAATGGTATGTAGCCTACGGTTCTTGTGCGACTAAAGATTAAAGTGTCATCGACAAAGAGCAAGTGTGATACGGTGGGTCCATCAATAGTTACCTTAAAACTAGATAAAATTCCATTTTCTTCAGCTTTAGCGATCATCCGACAAACCTTCCATAACCATGGTAAATAAAAAAAGGAGACAAGGGGTCACCTTGCTTGAGACCCCTAGAAATCCTAAAATTAGCACCCGGTCAACCATTGACAAAAACGAATAAATGTGCATGTGAAATGCAAGATCGAATCCAGTTCCTCCAAGAGAAACCAAATCACATACTCTCTATTACCTTAAGTAGAAAGTTCCAATTCACCTTATTGTACGCTTTCTCCACATCCAGCTTCAAAACCCATCCCGCTTCTTTCTGTTTCACCCTGCTGTCCATACACTCATTAGCAAGTAAAATGCCATCTTTAATTTGTATCCTAGCTATGAAAGCACTTTGGGTATCCGAGATCAGTCTAGGAAGAACTTGTTTCAGTCTCGTGGCCAGCATCTTAGCAATGATTTTATACGAGGTGTTAATCAAACTAATAGGTCTAAAATCCTTAACCACCTCCACTGTTTCCTTTTTTGGTATTAGTGTAATAAAAGTGTTTTTGATTCTCTAATCCAAAGACCCTGTTAATTCGAAATGCCTTCATAAAATCTTCTCCTAAAATCTTCCAGTAAACTGTGAAAACCTCTAGTGGGTACCATCAGGTCCAGGGGCCTTATTTTGCTCCATTTCCTTAATGGTTCTCAAAATTTATTCCTCCGTAATAGGAGCTTCCATTCTGACATTGTCTGCCGGTGAAATTGATGAAATTAGAACATCCTCCATGATTGGTCTTTGAGGAATATTTTATTTGTATAGCTCGGTATAGTAATCATCAATGTGGTCCTTAATCACAATACTATCTTCTTCTATTTCCCCGTCGATTACCAAGCACCTGATGAAATTCTGCCTTCTCCTATGATTTGCACATCTATGAAAATAACCTGTATTGTTGTCGCCCTCACCCAGCCACTTATCTTTCGCCTTAATTTTTAGCCTCAATGCCTCCAGTCTAGCCCATTTTTTAAACTCACTTTTAAGATTGATTCTATCGAGTCTGTCCTCTAGTGTCGCCTCACGAGCTTCATCTTTCTGATCGATAGCATGAATATTGCCAAAAATGTCATCCATTACTCTCATTGTACTGCCAAAATGTACCCAATTCCAAGTATTCAGATCTCCTTTGAGCATTTGTAATTTCTTCCAAAAGATATAACCAGGATTTCCAAAAGCTTCATAACCTTCCCACCATCCCTTTATCAGGTCATAAAGTGAGCTGTCTTCCATCCACATAATCTCAAAATTATAAGGTAAATGACTACTAGTAATCCCATGAGTATTAAGAATCAGTGGGTAATGGTCGGACGTAGGTCTAGGTCTTGTGGTTTATGTGGTGTTAGGAAACATCTCCTCCCATTTCTTTGTTAACTAACATACGATCCAGTCTACAGCAAATTGGATCCTCTTGAAAGTTCGACCAAGTATAATGAGCCCCATACAATGGAAGGTCAAACATCTCACAGTCCGAAATAAAATTTGAAAATTCAGCCATACCTCTATTAGCGGTAATGTCTCTGTTCTTCTCATTGACAAAGAGAATTGTGTTAAAATCTCCTACAACACAGCCCGGTAAATCCCAGACTCCCAAAACACCAGCAATCTCCCTCCAAACTCTCCTTCTTTGTACTCTATCATTTGGTGCATACACCCCAGTGACAAACCATTCAGTCCCATCCCTTCGTGACTTAAACATATAAGAGATGGTATATTGATCTTATAAGGTATCTAATAACTCAAACTCATCTTCACACCACATGATGCACATACCTCCTAAATCCCCTTGTGACGGAACATAACAATACTGGATTCCATTCTTGTTCCATAATTCTCTACAAAAACTTTGAGTAATAACCTCCCTTTTAGTTTCTTGTAAAACAACCACATTTGGTTTGCTTCTTAATAATGCTTCATTAATAATAGCCATCTTGCTCGCATCCCCTGCCCCCCTAATATTCCAGTTTACTATGTTTGCATTCATTTATAACCTTTCCTACCCCCATTTACCACTCTCCTATCTGATTTAGAACTGCTAGGAACAAGGTTATTCATAGAGCAAGCTAACCTGTTTGACTCCCGCTGCACTTTTGTAGCACTAGAATTGATTGGTATACTGATTGATGGATCTGAGCAGTCCTCTTCCTGGGTAGTATCACCAATTATGCGTTCTTCAGTATCCATGAGAAGTAGTCTTGCCCCCTCAAGTCCCTCATCTAGTACTGCCTCATCTAGCTCTCTACTGACATGTTTTTTCCCCCTTCCTGACCAACTTTATTTGTTTAGATTCCCCCAACTTCCGACTTACAATTTCATCTATTTCTTTCTCCTTTTCACCTTGTGGAATACCAAAAAGAGCCATAACTGATTGAAGAGAAAATATCAATTGATTTTTTGCTAATCGGTCTTCCTCACTCTCTATAATACTATTTTCTCTGTTGTTTACTTCTTGATTAATGTCATAATTACCTCCTTTCACCCCTCTATCAGAACCCACATGAATAAACATATATGATTCATCATTTACATCAGTTGGATCCAATCGATTGAGTGGAGTAATCATCAGAGGCTCCTCTTCAACTTCAATTTTCTTAGCATCTTCGCTTAATTGAGTAGGTAGTTTATGAGATTGACCCTCAAGAACAGAAAAATGATTATGGATTATAATTTGAGGAGAGCACATTGAGAAATTAAAACCAGAAAGAGGCAATTTTAGAATCCCTTTGAAGCCCTCGTTGAAAACTAGTCTTCTCCGGTTGTCCAGATTTCGATAAAGATTACTATGTGTTACCCCTAAGCCCAAAAGCGAGTTGTTTTTAGTTGGTTTTGCGCCAAGCAGGCCCAGACCCATTTCTTTTTTCCGCCAAACTTTACTAGCACTTAGATGATGGTTTTCACCCATTCCAAAATCTTGACTTCTCTTTTGCTTTTCACTTTTCCAGACTATTTTCATCATTTTCGATTGAGGCGTGCTGTTACTCGCAATTATTTCCTTTATCAGAATGAGGGTGGTTTGTTCCGACATAATCACCTCATTATATCCAAGTGAGTCCTCCGTAATGGACTTTGAGATCGTTGCATCCAGTGGTGATTCAGCTTCATTCGTTTGATTGTTCACCTCCTCCCCTTAAATTTTTTCCACCAAACTTGTCTCCGTCTCATTAATGGTGATGTGATTAGTCTTCGCTGACTGAGCTATGTCTTCTCTAACCTATATCCCTTGTGATTCGACCTCCAACCTACTTCGAATAGGGATGTTAGCTCGAATAGTGTGTAAAAATTCAAACTAGTTACTCAAATTGCCTCCTGACGTTGAGCTTTCTCCTCCCTCCATTCTGATAAAACGTCTCCCGATGTATGTCTGATTCAATGACCTGAAGCTGATTAAACTGCCGTAATTCCTTTTTATTTGCGGGAGAAATGACAACAACACTAATCTCTATTTAGCTTGATCTCTACTTGGATAAGTCAACCTTGGTGATTCTTGAATATCCTCATTGTAATCCTCCTTTAAATCAACTAACGTACACATGATCTTATCCAAATTACCCGTTGGTATGACCTCTAACAATAAATTGATTTCCCTGCCATCTAACCAAATAGTCAATGCTGCCGATATTTCATCCAGTTTTGATTCAACATACAAAGTTGCTTCCGTTAGCTTGAAAAAGCTAGTAGTTACCTTCGATATTGCATGAAGCTTACCCCATCTGTTAACAATACTTATAAACGAAGATTTCGTCTTGATATCCAAAGGTAATCCTTTCATTCTTAACCAAATAAACTTTTGAGAGAAGATCTTAGATGTTTTATTAGACCATTCCCCTAACCACTTCTGGAATTCGAGATTGGTGAATTTAATGTTCATGTCTTTAATGCTAAGAATTTGATCTAGTTGAAAATCATTCTCAGTAATAAATAATGCATGAGTTGCATCTAATTGTCTTAGACTTATATTCCTTGTCCATCCCATTTTTTCCTTGATCGTACTTGCCACTAGACGCCAACCAGGATTCCATCGTTCCGTTGAGCAAATGATGCCAAAATATTTTATCTCATGCACCTCAGATCCAGGGTTCCATGTTGTTGAGAAATACGTTTTTTCCTGATTGACTACCTCCCTTGATGACACAACACTAGCATAGTTCTTCCATGCTAAACTGATTGAATTTGTTTTCTGATGCTGCAATTGTGGGAATTATTGGAGTTTTGGTGGAGGCTGGTTTTTGTTACACTTTTTTATGACTACCACTTCCAACTGAGATGCCCAAGAATCCCATCGTCATCTGTCTCGGCCTGCCGGAAAACAAAAACTTTTCTTCTTTCCGTTGTTGTTCGAGAAAAGGAATCGAGTAGCCCTAATGAACTCACCTCTTATGTTGGATAGTCTTTCATAAACCCATTTCCCTTCCTGTTCCACAAACTTCACCTGATCATACAAAACTAATGGTTTTACATAATGATGCCTCAGAAATCCAATTAACACGTAAATGGATTCAAACGACAATGAAGCTAACCAGGAGTATCCCTTCCTTTTTTCTGATATCTCAATAATAGAGTCATTACTCCTAATACATGTGGAGGATTTTTGTTTAAAATTGAATCTTCTAAGCATAGTAGCCATTACAAAAACCGAGTAAAGAACTTGAAAGAAGAATAAGAAAAATAAAAAATAGATAAATAATCCAGCGAGAATAAAGCTTTGACAGTTCTAAGCTCTGTTTTCAAATGCAAGTTCAAACCACCAAACATGGCCTAAGAAGCTTGGGACTAGAGTGAACTCAAACTCAAAACCATAACTCAAACCTGCTAGGAGAAAGCTAAAAATAGTAATGGCTTCTGACGGAGAAATACTGGATCTTTACACCAGATAACACACCCTACTAACCAAAAAGACTCGGACCCAAGGGGAAAGATCAGCCCTGCTGAACCATCCTTGGATGTCGGAGAATATCAATTAGCACACTCCCAATAAGTTTCAGACCCAAGGGAAAAGATCAGCCATGCCGATCCGTCCTTGGACGCCGGAAAAGTTCAGGAGGATGGGTTGTGTTGCGCTCAAACCTTGCGGAAGTGATTTTGCACAGCTACGAACAGTACTCCATAATATTGCCAAGAGAAGAAACTAAAGAAGAAAATAGATGAGAATTTACGTGGTTCGTCAAGTTTCCTACATCCACGGGAAGAACAAGAGATTCATATATTATCACAAGGGAGAATACATATAAACCTTAAGAGAGAAATAAGAATTTTTGGTGATGTTCATTTGATTTCTTTAATGGCCTATTTATACTAGTTAGCTAGGGAATAAATTAGCCTCCAAGTGACCAACTACAAATATGTTCTACTTCCTTAGCCTACAAACTAGGACTCTTGTTTGAATGCATGAATTTACAAGTGTGAAAGGGAAAGCTATGGAACTCTTCCACCAACCAATATTTTTCACATGGTTTTATTCCCACCTACCTACTAGCCACCATCCAAACATGCTTATTAGAGTTCCAAACAATATTGGACTCTCAACAACCCCTTATTCTAGAAGTAAATTAGGCACTGTCCAACAATTCTCCATCTCGGATCATGCATTCATGCATGAGATAATCAATACAAGAAATCTCATTCGTCTACCAGCGTCGATTGCGCCTTAGGCTGCCTACGTATCCTCTGCAAGGAATCAAACCGACCGTAATTCACTCAATGACCTTGCTAAAATGCCTCCACCAAGTTCCTAAGAACCTCTACCCAAAAGGGTATCACCAAGCCGGAAGAATGTTGATCAATTTAGAGCAATGACGAAACTTGACCCCGAATACTACTTTAGTTCCATCTTCCTTCACAAACTCGAAGCCAACATAAATAGTACCATAAAGATACATCAAAATCCATTTCACATATTTCCAATGTCCTTTACCAGGATTATGCATATAACGGCTGATCATACTTACTGCATGTGAAATATCTGGCCTTGTACATACCATCGCATACATCAAGCTACCAACAACACTAGCATATGGGACTTGGGCCATATACTCATTATATTCTTCAGTAGTAGGAGATATATCAGAACTCAACTTAAAAATAAGAACCAAGGGGAGTACTTACAGATTTAGATTCTTCGCAGATACCAAATTTCTATAACACTTTATTTAAGTATGCCTTTTGAGACAAACAAACTTTACCATTCTCTCTATCACGTTGAATCTCCATGCCAAGAATCTTCTTAGCTTCTCATAGATCTTTTATCTCGAACTCAGTTGACAATTTCTGCTTCAAATTATCAATCTATTTCTTGCTATTCAATGCTATCAGCATATCATTGACATACAAGAGCAAATATATGAAAGACCCATCAAGTCGCTTCTTGAAGTATACATAATGGTCATAGTGACTTCTTGTGTATGTCTGGACAATCATAAACTGATTAAATCGCTTGTACCACTGTCTTGGAGATTGCTTCAGCCCATACAATGATTTTTTCATCTTGCATACACAATCTTGTTTTCCAGCAACTTTGAACCCACTCGGCTGAGTCATATAGATCTCTTCTTCTATATCACCATGTAAGAACACCGTCTTGACATCTAGCTGAACCAGATCTAAATCATATTGTGCTACCAAGGCCAACAAAATTTGGATTGATGAGTGTTTCACAACTGGAGAGAACACCTCATTGTAGTCAATCCCTTCTCTTTGGGCATAACCTTTCGCAACTAACCTTTCCTTGTAGCGTACTTGATTCACCTGAGATCCTTCTTTCTCAGCATATACCCATTTCCACCCAATGGCCTTCTTACCATTCGGAAGCTTCGTAAGAACCCATGTGCCATTATTTTAAAGAGACTCCATCTCATCCTGCATAGCAGCTTCCCATTCTTGACGCTCTACACTGTGTATAGCTTCAAAATATGTATTTGGAATGTCTTCTTCAATAACTGGTAATGCATAAGCTATAAAATCATCCATCCAACTAGGTTTCCTGATTGATCTTCTCAGTTTGTTGTTTGCTATGGTCTCAGTGACCGTAGCTTCTGTATCTTCCACTTCTTCACGTTCCTCTTTATTAACATCGTCACTATCATTTGGAACTTCAGTATTTTCCTCCCTTGTAGACGCCACACCTTCAGAATCATAACAGATGCAGACTTAGCAGGAATTAGTGGAGTTGCATTAATCTCCACCTGCTGAAAAGGTTCACTGGTACTGGTGCTTCTGTTCTCCACCTGCCGAGAACCCCAAGACATGACCATAGAAGCTTCATCCAATGTAACGTCTCTACTCATGACTATCTTCTTCTCAACTGGATTCCAAATTTTGAACCCTTTAACTCCTTTCTTCACACCCATAAAGATCCCTTTAACAACACAGCTATCAAGCTTGTTTTCACTAACATGATACCAAGAAGGGCAACCAAAGATATGAATTGTGTCATAATCATAAGCTGGTTTACCATACCACTTCTCCATCGGAGTTTTACCTTCTAACGCAGCTGATGGAAACCTATTAATGAGGAAGCACGCATATGTAACTGCCTCAGCCCAAAATACTTTACCTAATCCAGCATTAGATAACATACATCGTACCTTCTCCAGCAAAGTACGATTCATGCGTTCAGCTACCCCATTTTGTTGCGGTGTCTTCTTCACTGTGAAGTGCCTCTGTATTCCCTCATCTTGACGTACTTGCAAGAATGGATCACTTTTGTACTCTCCACCATTGTCCGAACGTAGTACCTTGATTTTTCTGCCAGTTTGAGTCTCAGTTGCCTTTTTCCACCTCACAAAGACTTCTAGAACTTCATCCTTATGCCTTATGGTGTACACCCATACGCACCTAGAATAGTCATCAATAAAAGACACGAACCAATTTTTCCCTCCCAATGATGCATTCTTGGAGGGACCCCAAACATCTGAGTTAACATAATCAAGAACTCCACTAGTGTTGTGGATTGTTGAGCCAAATATTTTTCATGTCTTCTTTCCTTTCACAATGTTCACAAAATTCTAATTTGCAGGAAATAACACCTTTCAATAATTCTTGAAAAATTAAAGAATGTAATGACTTGTCACCTGGATGTGCAAGCCGTATATGCCATAACTTCGTGGTCTCCATAGCTGCAGTCTCGATGTGTTCAGAAATAAACACATCTCCCGTTATTGTACTCCAGATTATGTAGTACAAGTTATGATGCCTTGTGCCCTTCATGATTACTAACGATCCAGCGATCACCTTTAGAATGTCATTTTAAGTGACTAACTTGTAGCCCTTAGCTTCCAAAGTTCCGAGTGAAATCAAATTCTTCTTCACAACAGGCACGAACCGTACTTCCTTCAGATCTCGAACCATACCATCATGCATCTTGAATCGAATACTACCAATCCCAATCACCCTGCAGGTGTGATTATTCCCCATACACACTTCTCCATCAAACTCTTCAAAGTTTGATAACCAGTCCCGATGAGGACAAATATGATAAGTAGCACCAGAATCTAATACCCACGTACCGTCAGTTACGATCAAAGTTGATGGTGTCACAGTCAGCCAGAAATCTGAAGCTTCATCTGAATCTTCACTTGCCTTAGCAATGTTCACCTCAGTGTTATACCTTTATCGATCTTTACGCTTGGTACAATCCTTAGCGCAATGGCCAAAGTCATGACACCATGCACATTCATCCTTCTGCAGACGCGCTCTTAACTTTGAAAGCCCTTTAGTTTTGCCACGATCACCATTCTTGTTTCTCATGTCTGTTGAACGACCTCTTGCAAGAAGCAAGTCACTGTTAGTTTCACTTGACAGGTCTTCACGGTCCATCTTCCTGAATTCCTCACTGCGCAATGCTGTAGTGACCTCGGCGTATGTCATCTTATCCTTTCTGTGTATTAAATATTTAATCACGGGTTCATACCTTTCAGGAAGAGAGTTTATTAGACACAAAGCTTGTTCCTCGTCGTTGATCTTCTCATCGTAGTTAACCATCTCAATAAGAAGTTTATTATATGAATATAGGTGTTCGGTTAGGGTTGCACCTCTCTTCATGTTATAGCGATACAAATTCCTTTTAAGATGTATCCTATTTGCCACGTTCTTCACAAGGTATTCCTTCTCTATATTTTCCCAGAGATCCTTAGCTGAAGTCTCGTGCTGATAATTAATTCTAACTGTTATTTCTAAACACCCTCGAATCGAACCAAGACATAATTTATTCATCTTGTTCCATTGCTTTTCAGACATCTCCGCTGGCCGACCTTCTAGAGCTTCTTTTAGGTTAAGATGAACAAGAGCATCCATAACGTCCGTTCTCCATAAACCAAAGTTATTGGTTCCGGTGAACTTTTCAACCTTGAGTTGTGATCTATATGAATGAAGTATTTCTTCTTTTGTTTCTTTATCTTTATTTGTGGACTCTGAATGTTCTCCTTCAGGATCGTTCGGATCAACTGGTTTATCTCCGTCAACCATTGTTCTCAAACAACCAAATATAGATAAAAAACAGAACCTTTGAGATTAGTATTACCTCAAGCAATCTTCAAAAAAAACCTTCACTTCAACTGCAATCTGAGTACCCATATCCAAGAGCGAAACCTTGCTCTGATACCAATTATTGCGCTAAAACCTTGCAGAAGCGATTTTGCACAGCTACAAACGGTACTCCATAATATTGCCAAGAACACAAACTAAAGAAGAAAAGAGATGAGAATTTACGTGGTTCGGCAAGTTGCCTACATCCACGGGAAGAACAAGAGATTCATACATTATCACAAGGGAGAATACATATAAACCTTAAGAGAGAAAGAAGAATTTTTGGTGATGCTCATTTGCTTTCTCTAATGGCCTATTTATATTAGTTAGCTAGGGAATAAATTTGCATCCAAGTGACCAACTCCAAACTGAGTTCTACTTCCTTAGCCTACAAACTAGGACTCTTGTTTGAATGTATGAATTTACAAGTGTGAAAGGGAAAGCTATGGAACTCTTCCACCAACCAATATTTTTCACATGGTTTTATTCCCACCTACCTACCAGCCACCATCCAAACATGGTTATTAGAGTTCCAAACAAGATTGGACTCTCAACAACCCCTTATTCTAGAAGTAAATTAGGCACCGTCCAACATGTTGTTCATCCATTTCCACTCAAAATTGGAAATGATGCTCAATATCTCTTATTTTAAATGATTAATTATCGATCTTCAATTACCTCCATCCGTGATGCTGTTAAATCGAAGAGGATCCAAAAGATTCCGTCACTCCATGTAGTATGATTAGAAATCAAAAATTTTTTTTTTCACTGTTGAAGTTTTTCACTGTTAGAGAGTCTCTCTCTCCTCTCCACTTTTCGCTCAATTCCAATGCTTCTTCTAACAGTAGCTCCTTCTCCTTCACGTTGAGGTTTAGATAATTCTCCTTCTCATTCACGTTGAGGTTAAGTACGTTTCCCAACCCAAATAGAATTCAGCAAAATAAAGAGCCTATATATTAAAGGTTGCAGTGATATACAAACAAAATCTAAAGAGTAGTTTTGGAGCTGAGGAGATGGAGATGGAGATGGAGATGGAAGACGATCCTCTAGGCGCTCTCCCACAAGAAATCATGTTGAATATATTTTCAAGATTACTAGCCGAGTTGGTATTACATTGTAAACTAACATGTAAATCTTGGAGAGATTTCATACGGTTTCATGTTAATACTTTTCAGATCTCCATATTCGGTATCAATATGGTCATTGTTGTTGGAAAACAATTACTAAAAATTAATTTTTAATGTTTTAATAAAATTATAATTTATTGTTTTCTTTTGTAAATGGAAAACTTATTAGTCCCACATTGTAGAATTTCCACTTTTTAGTTATTTTAAGAGACTATATAAGCTTTTTAGTCCCACATCGGGGAGTTCCTCTTCTTAAGTTGTTTGTTCCATTATATAAACAAATTCACTACTTTTGTAAAATCCATGGGAAAATGGTTGCTCTATATTTAGAAGGACCCCCAAGGGAAAAAATATTTTATATTGTTTTCTCAAGCTTTCGCGATTTTCCTTTATCGTTTTTCGGAGTTTCCAAGCTCAAGTTGAGCATCTACTACATATGCTAGTAGGTATAATATGGTGTTTTATCCTGAAGATATCCGTCCTGTGAGGGCTATAGCATCACTCTTGAGTGTAGCCGGGAGCTAATGTCTTAAGGGCAGCGTGTTGAACACGTGACTCACTCTGTTTATCCATAGTTTTGCCTTGTTGCTGTTGTAAAGATATGGGAAGCTCGCTCGTTTCGTCAAATCCATCACTTCCATTACAAATGAGCTAAGTATCAATAACTTTTGCTCATTTGATTTTTCTTTGTTTTGATTATTGCACCCAACAATTGTCTGGTACAGAAACAACAGCATAAGCCGTTTCAACATATTATCATTATGGTACTGATCCGAGACAATGAGTTACATGGGTTTTGACATATTTAACAGAACTCTCTGGTATTTAGAGTATCATGACGACGATAGGATTAGTACTGAAAAGCAGACTAATTACCGCGTAAGGAAGATAAACATCACATTACCGGTAGCCGTGTGTGGAGGGCTTGTTGGTTCAGATAACGGATTGATTTGTTTAACAGTCAAGAAAAAAATACAATTCCATCCGCAGAGAAGTTAGATATATATCGAGTCCCAATGAACCTTTATGCATATTCAATCCCATTACTAGAGAATTCGTAAATCTTCCACGATTATTGATCAGCAAAGAGAAAAGCATCGATGGTGTTCACATTGTGTACGGATTTGGCTACCACCTTATGACTAATGAGTATAAGGTTGTTAGAATTTGGTATGCAGGAATCCCAAATGAAGACACGTAGAGGTATACACACTTGGTAATGACAGCGGATGGAGAAATGCAGGAGAAACCGGCTATTACTTATGGCCGGGGCATAAATATGTAGGGAATCCTGCAGGCGTTTGTGTCAATTGAGTTCTTCATTGGCCCTGTGATGCATCGGCAGACATTGTTGCCTTTTATTTGGCAGATGATAAATTTTACTTACTCCATACCCCGACTAGCCAGATTGACGAACACAAAATTTTTGTCATGAGAGGGTGTTTGTGTATTGGTTACTTTAACAATTACTCCCTAGATTTGTGGTTGTTAAAGAAGGATAAGGAGGAGGAAAATAGGATTAGTTTCAAGATGAATGGGCGGCATTACAAGTCCTGGAGTTGGAATACAGAGCTCAGTGTCCAATCAACCATGGCACCATCCATACGGTGGTCAATATTTTCCCTTACAAAGAGGGATGAAATTTTATTAACCAATGGTCGAGAAGTCTATTGTTGTACCTCTAACCACCAAGGAACAAAGGAATCAAAAAGGATAATGGAGTTAAATGACTGTAGGATCGCTAGTTATTGGAATGTACCACACATCAACAGCTTTGTTTCTTTGCAAGCAACAGGAGAAAGAAATGTAAGGAACCTTGTAGCATAAAGACCTAATGCAAAGACAGAAAGAAATGTAAGGAAACACGTATCGCAGAAAGGCCTAGTGCAAAGAAAGTAGAAGAAACTTTTGACGCTCTCCCTCAATCTCCACGACGTTATCTCCAGCTGGAAGTTGCTATTCCTTGAACCACCTTAGTTTATCTTTTCCCTGTCTTGTGTTTTCCTTTTTTCTCTTTTGTGTCTTTTTCTTCCTGGTGGCTGTTCTGCTTTTGCAGTTTTTTACTTGGGAACACATGATGGAACTACTATTTTGTTATCTTGTATGATTTACAATGCGTGTGAGACCTTGTGCAACTACGAAAAGACTTAATGCATTTAATCACAGTCCATGCTTACTGGCAACTCGCATGATTCCTGATCTCATCCGGTGGGATTTCCCTATAATGGACTATGAAATTTTTAAATGTACCCCAAATTGGTTGTAGGCCACTTGCAGACGGACTTTTTCTCCCACTGGTTTCTGCATCAAACTCAAAGGAAATTTTCCAAGAAATGAAAAGACCACAACGAGATGAACCAAAAGAAATATGATAGGTTTCCCTTAGCCAAGAAACTAAGAAAGACTATCATAGTTGAATGATGTGGTAGTTAAGTTGTGGCTCTCAAATGTTCTTACGTACATAAAGTTACCAAGTTAAGAACAATTATTACAAGATACATCCTACTGAGTTCTCCTCAGTGCCCACAATGTTAGTCACGGGTGAATTTATTCACAAGCAATGGGCTAGAAAAATTCCTGGTCAGTCATTTGTGTTTGTACCCAGAAATATTTCCAGGCACTAAACACGATGATTTTGGCGATGATGATAAAAACTAGGGTTTTACATGAAACAAACTTAAAGATGAGAGACACGAATTTTACGTGGTTCGGCATGGTTTGCCTATATCCACGGACGAATCCCCGGAGGGAGAGATATTTTATTAATGTGATTGATACAATGGATTCCTGATCCCTTTTAGGGTTTGCTAGTGCATTTTTTTCTCTCTAAAAGGGTGAGTCCTTTTAGGGTTGAGATTCCCCTCTATTTATACAATTGAATACATAGACTAAACCTTAATTTCGAGATAAACTTCCTCTGCAAGTAACCAGGATAGAAAGTCATCTGGAATGTTCCAGAACTTTCTCTGCAGCTTGGTTAGCAAGTCATCCAGAAACTTTTCAGAATCTTCTTCTCGGGTTTTTTCACTGGACCTTTTCCAAACTAGCATGTGCCCGTGGGTTTGACCGAAGGCCTTGACTTTGACAGGCAGGGTTGATTTTTTCCATTGACTGCGACTATCGATCTTTGACTGGCTGACTTCCTTGACTGGAGACTATTTGGCCCACTATTTGAGTTCTTAATCGAAACCGGTTGATGATCGACTGACAACTTAATTAGATGCTAGTTGGTATTGCGACTGACAATTGGTTAGATGCAAGTTGGCAGCATCACATGCAGCATGACTAGAAACTGATTGGCAACACCACTGACCACTTGACTTCAACAGTTGACCAACCATTTACTTTGACCGACTGTTGACTTTGACCATTGAATTTATGTAATCAAGCGGTGGTGGCTGCGATCAGTTCCACTGGTTAGCGTTAAGGATGATAGCTGAACAGTGGCCCAAGTAACATTGTGGACCAATATGCGGCAATTTTACGCATGGTCCAAACAATTTGCATTGCAGTAAACTGTGCATTTACCAAGTGCACATCTCATAGAAAATAAAAATTAAAAAAATCATCTCAAAACTTAGAAAAGTTTCTCAACTAATCAAATTTCTGCTTTATTTGTGTGTTTTTCCTGGTAAATTGGTTAAACTCGTAAGTATTAATTTATTGTAAGAAACGACCAAAAATTTAATTTAGGGTATAAAAGTAATAGGTTAGAGCACATCTGCAGAATATCTGCGGGCCGTTCATTTCTCCTCTTTGCAAAACTCGCCTATTTGGTAGTTAAATCGAGACCGTGATGCACATCCTAAGAAGTAGTCAGCATGTATGTATTCCAATTCATAGGGAAGGCATACAATAAAGTAGTAGGACTGAGCGTTTGACACTGTTAACTTAAATGTAATTTTTTGGGAATACTCATCTTCTAATATATGGAACTAAGGATGTAGCCCAACACCAATTTTACAAACCATAAAAAAAAAAATCCGATATTTCTTCTTGGTTGGTTTAAGGAGGTACATGCGTCCAATCCAGCTATGCGCATGTGTGGTGTCCAATCCAATAAAATTGGACCGGAGTGGGTTGGGTCGGTGAGTTCACCTCTTTCCGTGCAGCCACCCCAGCTCGATAACAGAGTGGGGCAATCGTGCTCGCGTACTAAATCGTCGAAAGGAAAAACCAACTTCATTTGCTGAGTGAGATGGAAAATCTTCAGCATGGTCACCAAGAAAAGCATCCATCTCTCTTCTTGCAGAAAGGGCACAAACTACCTGGTTCAAACAAGGGAATACCAAGTCTATAACATAGGAACCGCACTAAACTGTTTGAGAACCAATTTCTTGATTTAAATGAGGGATGGGATAGCCATTAAGAAATCCAGGGCATGCTTCATTTGGTTACCAAGTTCCTCTGCCATAGGAATGAATCACGTTACCGACAACTTGAATTGGGAATTCAGAAAATGGATTTCTTCTTTATCAGCATCAAAATAAACTTGATTAGGTTTGCATTCAGTTGACATAGAATGGTTGGCGAGTGTTATCGAGACAATATAGAGAAACAGGACCACAGAGAGTTGAAAGAAGTGCAGCGAAAACGCTCAAGATGGGAGCTAAAACCACGATCTTAGGTGATACCAAATAATATGACAGATTGCGAGGAGTTCTAGTGTTTCCAATGACGTGTGAATTCCAAATCACTTTTGAATTCATAGTGTCTTGCTTGCTCCATAGTAAACACCAAAACCACCTGAGAAGGTGTTTGGGGCGTGGAAAATCGCATTTGCAAGGGCAACCCTGGACCATCTCAAGTCCTGGAGTTATTATATGTTGTAGGAACTTGTAGAGACGAGTCAAACAAATCTTGAGCGCAAAAGTGCGATAAATGGAAGGTAGTGCGTAAATAAAAATATAAGCGAAAGTTGAAACTGAAAGCCAGGTTCTAAACAAAAAAGAAGCTATATAGCTTTTGTGGATCTTCAAGTTTTCCCTTTGAATCAATGAGCTCTATAGTTTTTTTCACTCTTTTAACAACCAGATCCGCATTAAATTGGGCATCAAGGCTAACAGGAGCACCTAGCAGCTTAACTCCCTTCTCTGGCCTACGAATAGATCCGCATTAAATTGGAAAACTATAGTCGATAGCTCTTTTTTTCTTTCTAAACTTTGATAATTTATCTTTCTGATGTACCAGCCCAATATATCTAATGGGATTTTTAGAAAGGCATACATACATGCACAGCTTGGGTGTCCAATCCATTAGAATCGACCAGGCGGGGTCGGGTAGACGGGTTGTGCGTGTTTATTTGCGGAAATGATAGATTGACCGACACTTTTATACCGAAAAATCCCGCCACTCACAGGTGCACTGGCCCCATTTTACCCCATTTATATTCTTGATGTTGAAAACGCTACCATAACCGTCCATTTCCCCCGGGACAGATTTTGCGGGAGAAGGTGTAGCATCTCTCGTTTGTTTGATCAAGTTTACCTCAGCCCTAGTTTAAATCATACGTGTTTTTCTTGAACTAAATAGAGTTGATGACTCCTTGAAATTAGCCATATTTTCATGAAAATAACTTGTTTTAAGCTTAATTTATGGAAAATTTTTCTTTACCACCCACACAAAATTCATTCATAAATTACACTTTTCACGGAATTTTTTACTTTCATATATTTTTGTGTAGTAGATAAAAATTGCATAATTTACCATTTTTTTATTCTTTTTACTTTCTTCAACAATTTTCTCCGATAATTCTATGTGTAAGTATAGACTACTCCAAAAACGTTATTCTACGTGGAGCTCACGTGTAGCTGCCATCTCAGTCTAAACTGAAAAAGAAAACAATGACATAAATATTGTGGAACCCACACTGAATAAAAACCCACCTCCCTATTTTTCTCTTGGTAGAACGTTGGGTTTCTCACCCTCGGTGTATTTTTTGGTGAAAAAAATACCCGTGTGTCTAGCAAAGCCGAAAAGAAAATGTGTTCCGAACCAAAATTTTATCTCCTTAATTTAATGAATTTCTTTGTGCGAATTAAATGAATCTGTTTGTTCGAATTAATTTTTTTTTTTTTTTTTTTTTTGTTGCCTAGACTAGTGTTCACTAACGAGTGGTGTTTGGTGTTGAGGAGATATGGAAGACAATCCTTTAGACGTTCTCCACGACGAAATCAAGGTGAATATATTTTCTAGATTACCAGTTGAGTCTGTATTAGATTCTAAACTAGTATGTAGAGCTTGGAGGAGAGATCTCCTCCAGTTTCATTATAATACAACCTACTTTCCAGATCTCCCATCTTCGGTTTCAATATGGTCTTGGAGTACTGGCACAGCAGCAACAGCATAAGCCGTTTGAACGTTATCAATATAGTTCTGATTCAAGGATGATCAGTTTCGTGGGTTTTGAGCTCTATGGCGCGGCTCTCTGGTATGTAGAGTACTATTACGACGACAGTGAGATTAGTACTGGAAAGCGGCCTAATTACCGCATGAGAAAGATGAACCTTGAATTCCACCAAAAAATACAAGGTGTGTCTAGCAAAGCCGAAAAGAAAACGTATTGTGTTATGAATCAAATTTTTATCTCCTTAATTTAATGAATCTGTGTGTTCGAATTAAATGAATCTGTTTGTTGAATTAATTCTTGTTTTTCTTTTTAATGTCCTAGACTAGTGTTCACTAGACGGCATCCAAAACCCTTAAATTAGAGTGGATTTCAGTAATTACAGTATTCGAACTCTTACCTCCGCAGTGGGAGGGAGCATGCTAACCACCAGACCACTTGGTGATTGGGAGAATTAATTCTTGTTTGAACTCTGAAAACTACTTTGAATGAATTATTTTATTTTATTTTCATCTAATAGATGAATGTTGGAAAGTAAGTCTCGGCTTGGCTTGAGCATGCCACTACATCAACGCTTTTAGATTATTAGGACTTGTAAATTGCTTAAAGTGAGATTTCAAAAGATCAATGGTCGTATTTTAAGGGGATCCGATATTTGTTTCTTTTTCTTTTCCTGCTTTCTTTTTTTTTTTTCGTTTATAGGGTCGTATACAAAGGAACCCTAACGAGTGGTGTTTGGTGTTGAGGAGATATGGAAGAAAATCCTCTCGACGTTCTCCCCGACTGAAATCTGCTTGAATATATTTTGTAGATTACCAATTGAATATGTATTAGAGTGTAAACTAGTATGTAGAGCTTGGAGGAGAGATCTCCTCCAATTTCATTATAATACAACTTGTAATAATATGCCTTGAAATGATTAATTTGAGCTTGTGGGAAGCACTAAATGGGTGGAACACTTTCGGTTGCTGTAGGGAATTGGTCTTTATGAGCTGTAGTGGAACTTTGAAACTTTCGGTTGTTTTTATATATAGTGCTTGGGAGCTTTTATTTGGAGTATCTTTGGGTGGTGGCCATTTGGAGTCTGTCTACCAAGTGAGATATGTCGAGCATTTCTCCAACTCCATTTCACTATATATAAGGCCATATTGTTTCATTGTAATAGCATCCTAAAATCAGTTTAGTGTTTAAGAGAGAAACACTAGAGAGAAACACTTAGTGTTCTTAGAGAGAGTAAGGTCTTTTCTTGAGAGGAGTGTATACTCTTGTAACCTTGTTCAAATCATAGTGCAACGTTATCGTCATGTCTTCCAAAGTGGATGTAGATCATCTTGATCGAACCAGGTATAAATCCTTTTTGTTGTGTGTGTGTCTATTTTACATTTGTTTTCATTTCTATTTCAATTCTCCATTGATTGTGCTAGGAAGAGTCGTTGGTCATAACAAATTGGTATCGAACTCGGGTAAAAACGATCTACGATGGCATGGCAAAGTATGAGATTGAGAAATTTGATGGAAGAAATGATTTCAATTTGTGGAGGCTAAAGATGAGGTTGTTTTGGTGCAACAAGGTTTGGTGAAAACTTTGAAGGTGAAAACGGCTCTAAAGGTAAACATTGAAGGAAGAAGAAAAGAAGAACTCATGGAGAAAGCACATGGATTAATTCTATTGTGTTTGAGCAACGAGGTCTTCAGAGAAGTGGCTGCGGAAACGACACGGATGGGCTATGGAACAAGTTGGAGAAAAGGTATATGACTAAATCAGAACTAATCGTTTATATCTTAAGAAGAAATTACATACTCTTAAAATGCATGAAGGAACGTCTATTATAAATCATATTGATGATTATAATAAAATTCTCTTGGATTTGGCAAATATTGAGGTCAAAATTGAAGATGAAGACCAAGCTTTGGGTTTACTTTGTTCCTTACCACCATCTTATGAAAATTTTGTTGATACCTGTAATGTATGGAAAAAATACAATTTCCATGGAAGACGTTAAAGCGGCTTTGAACTCTAAGGAGTTAAAGAAGACGGGTATCGACGGTAAAGATAATTCGGGAGATGGGTTGTTCGTTAAGAGGAAACCAAAAAGGCGGATTTGATAGGAGTAGATCAAAGTCAAGGTCTAAATCAAAATCGGGTAAATTCTATTGCTTTCATTGTAAGGAAAAGGGCATTTCAAGAAGGATTGTCCAAAATTAAAGACCGTCGAGAAGAATACCAACCAAGGCACCAGAAAATGTTGAAGCAGAAAGTGATGATGGAGCGGTTCTCACGGTTCATACCGAAAGCTCGGAGAATGGGTGGATTCTTGATTGGGTGTACCTTTCACATGTGTCCTCATAAGAGTGGTTTACTACTTATCAAGCTAGAGAAGGTGGTAAAGTTCTTATGGGAAACAATGTCACTTGTAAAGTGGTGGGTGTAGGTACAATTCAAATTAAGATGTATGACTATGGTGAGGACTTAACTAAAGTTAGACATGTTTAGGACCAGAAGAAATCTTATTTCTTTGGTACGCTTGATTCAAATGGCTGCAAGTATCAAGGTGAAGGTGGAGTTATTCGTGTCTCAAGAGGAAGTCTTACAATTTTGAAGGGCGAGAGAATTAATGGTCTTTATCTGCGCAAGGTACTACTTTGTGACGATTGATGCAATGCGGTATGTTCTTCAAGTTCGATGATGATACTACCAAGTTGTGGCATATGCGGCTAGGGCATATGAGCGAGAGGGGTTGGCTGTTTTTGAGCAAGCGGGGATTGCTTTGTGGTCATAAAACAGAAAGCTTGATTTGTGAACATTGTGTCTTTGGAAAAGTACAGAGTCAAGTTTAGTACATCTATTCATAACACCAAAGGTATTCGGATTATATTCATTCTGATCTTTGGGGTCCTTCTTGGGGTCGATTCACATGGTGGTGGTAGATATATCTGACGTTCATTGATGATTTCTCAAAGGAAAGTATGGGTATTCATACTTAAACACAAAGATGAAACTTTTTTCAAGTTCAAGCAATGGAAGACTATGGTTGAGACGCAAATCGGAAGACAAATCAAGTGCTTGAGGATGGACAATGGTTTGGAATTTTGTGGGGGTGAGTTCAACGAGTTCTGCAAGGAGCAAGGGATTGTGAGACACCGCGATCAGGAAAAACACCACAAGCAAAATGGTGTTGCGAGAAAGGATGAACGAACCATAATGGAGAAGGCACGGTGCATGCTCTCCAATGCCAGGTTACCAAAGCAGTTTTGGGCAGAAGCAGCAAACACATCAGCTTATTTAGTGAACAGATCTCCATCGACTGCCATTGAGTGCAAGACTCCAAATGAAGTTTGGACAGGTTCGCATGCTAACTATGAAGACTTAAAGATATTCGGATGTCCAGCCTATGATCATGTGAATGAGGGGAAGCTAGAGCCAAGAGCAAAGAAGTGTATATTTCTTGGGTATGCAAAGGGCGTGAAAGGCTACAGGTTATGGTGTACAGCAGAAATATCAAACAAGTTTCTTATCAGCAGAGATGTGAAATTTGATGAGCAATCGATGTTGAAGCCAAAGAATGAAGAACTAGATGGAGAAGCTGAAGAGGGTGTTAGTGAAAAGGTGGAGCTTGGTGACAAGGTGGAACTTGAGGTGCAAGTTCAAGGAAGCAATAAGACTGTTGTTTCTGATGATGATGATGATCAATATATTGTGCAAGAACCTGCCCAGGAAGAAGAAGCACAAGGTTATCAGTACAATCTTGCAAGAGACAGAGATAGGAGGGAAGTTAGAGCACCTCAGAGATACGGACATGCTGATTTGGTTGCATATGCATTTGCAGTAGATGAGAGCATAGATAGGGATGATCCAACAACCTATGAATAAGCAATCGGTGGTGAAGAATCAGCAGAATGGGGAGCATCCGCAATTGAAGAAATTGAGTCTCTTGACAAGAATGGCACTTGGGAGATAGTTGCAAGACCAAAAGGGCAGAATATTGTTGGAAGCAAATGGGTCTTCAAGAAGAAACAAGGTACTTCAGATGGTGAAGGAACAAGGTACAAGGCAAGGCTTGTGGCAAAGGGGTTTACCCAAAGAGAAGGCATTGACTACAATGAGGTATTCTCTCCTGTTGTTAAACATAGTACTATTAGAACATTGCTTCCAATAGTTGCTTTGAAAGATCTAGAATTGGAACAACTAGATGTTAAGACAGCTTTCCTTCATGGTGATTTGGAAGAGCGTATTTATATGCAACAACCAAAGGGGTTTCAAGTTCCTGGAAAAGAAGATCATGTATGTTTGTTGAAGAAATCTTTGTATGGTTTGAAGCAATGTCCAAGGCAGTGGTATAAACGTTTTGACACGTTTATGGTGGCAAATGGCTGTGACAGGAGTAAGTATGATAGTTGTGTATATCACAGGAAACTCCAAGATGGTTCATTTGTGTATTTACTCTTGTATGTTGATGATATGTTGATTTCTTGCAAAGATATGTCAGAGATAAAGAAGCTGAAGGAGCAGTTGAGTAGTGAGTTTGAGATGAAGGATTTGGGCGCAGCAAAGAAGATATTGGGCATGGAGATTCATAGAAACCGAGTTGAAGGCAAATTGCATTTGTCCCAGAAGGCTTACATCGAGAAGGTGTTGGAGCGGTTTGGTATGAAAGATGCAAAACCAGTAGGTACTCCTTTGGCAGCTCATTTTAAACTTTCTAGAAAGCAATCACCTCAAACTGAAGATGAGGCAGAGTATATGTCTCGAGTTCCATATGCAAGCGCAGTTGGTAGCATCATGTATGCTATGGTTTGTACAAGGTGGGATATCGCACAAGCTGTGAGTGTGGTAAGTAGATACATGGGAAGTCCCGAGAAGGCTCATTGGAAAGCTGTAAAGTGGATTTTGAAGTATCTAAGGGGAAGTACAAATGTTGGTTTAGTGTTTGATAAACACTATGGTGATTCGAAAAATGTTGTGGGTTATGTTGATTCTGATTATGCAGGTGATCTTGATAGAAGAAGGTCATTGACAGGTTATACTTTTACATTGTGTGGTAGTACTATCAGTTGGAGGTCGGTTTTAAAAGCACAGTTGCATTGTCTACAACTGAGGCAGAGTACATGGAAGCCACGGAAGCAGTGAAGGAAGGTATATGGTTGATGGGTTTGGTTGGTGATTTGGGTTTCAATCAAGAGAATGCAACTTTGTTCTGTGATAGTCAAAGTGTCATTCACTTGACCAAGAACCAGATGTATCATGAGAGAACGAAGCACATCGATGTCAGGTATCATTTTATCAAGGATGCAGTTGAGGAAGGTAGGATAGCGATGCTAAAGGTTCCTACAGCGGATAACCCTGCAGACATGTTGACGGCCAGTTCCAAGTATCAAGTTCAAGCACTGCTTGGACTTGGTTGGTGTCAACAGGTGTTGAAGAGCCCTTGTGGGGCTGAGCAAAGACGATGATGATGAGCGGTGATGGTATTCAAGTCAAGGTGGAGATTTGTAATAATATTCCTTGAAATGATTAATTTGAGCTTTTCTAGGAAGCACTAAATGGGTGGAACACTTTTGTTGCTGTAGGGAATCGCTCTTTATGAGCTGTAGTGAACTTTCGCTACATTTTATATATAGTGCTTGGGAGCTTTTGGAGTATCTTTTGGGTGGTGGCGGTTGGAGTTTGTCTACCAAGTGAGATATGTCGACATTCTCCAACTCCATTTCACTATATATAAGGTCATATTGTTTCATTGTAATAGCATCCTAAAATCAGTTTAGTGTTTAAGAGAGAAACACTAAGAGAGAAACACTTAGTGTTCTTAAGAGAGAGTAAGGTCTTGTTCTTGAGAGGAGTGTATACTCTTGTAACCTTGTTCAAATCATAGTGCAACGTTATCGTCGTCTTCCAAAGTGGATGTAGATCATCTTGATCGAACCACTATAAATCCTTGTGTTGTGTGTGTGTCTATTTTACATTTGTTTTCATTTCTATTTCAATTCTCCATTGATTGTGCTAGGAAGAGTCGTTGGTCATAACACAACTTACTTTGCAGATCTCCATCTTCGGTATCAATATGGTGTTGGATTACTGGCACAGAAGCAACAGCATAAGCCGTTTGAACGTGATCATTATAGTTCTGATTCAAGGATGATCAGTTTCGTGGGTTTTGAGCTCTATGGCGCGGCTCTCTGGTATGTAGAGTACTATTACGACGACGGTGAGATTAGTACTGGAAAGCGGCCTAATTACCGCATGAGAAAGATGAACCTTGAATTCCCGGTACACGTACACGAACTAGTTGGCTTAGATAATGGATTGATTTGTTTAGCAGTCCAGACAAAATGCAATGGCATCCTTGAATCTTATAACTTGAGACACATTCCCAATGAACCTTTATACATATGTAATCCCATTACTAGAGAATTCGTGGAACTTCCAAGGATATTGATCGACGAGATGAAACGAATTAATGGTGTTCATATTGTGTATGGATTTGGCTACCACCCTATAACTAATAAGTACAAGGTTGTTAGGATTTGCTATGTAGGTAACCCGAAAAGCCCTCTTTCAAAAGGGCTGGTAGAGGTATATACACTTGGGAGTGGTAATGGGTGAGAAGAATAAAGAGAAACCCGCTATTACTTATGGCCGAGGTCTTTGTATTCAGGAAATCCAGCAGGTTTGTGTGTCAATGGGGCTCTCCACTGGCACTTGAATGAATCGCAGGATATTGTAGCCTTCGATTTGGCGGATGAGGAATTCCACTTGCTTCGTACCCCGACTAGATATTTTGACAGACGCAGACTTTTTGTCATGAGAGGGTGTTTGTGTCTTGAAAACTGGAACTCGTGGAATTGGAATTGTCGGTTTTAAAGAAGGATAAGGAGGACAAGAGTAGTACTAGTCACACATGAATGGGAAATACTGCATGTCTTGGAGTTGGCGTAGAGAGCTCACAGTATCTATCAATTCCTAGTAGGTGGTCAATACTTTCACTTCTAAGAAGGGTGAAATTTTATTGAATGATCATCTAGAAGTCGTTCATTGTACCTCTAGCCAAGGACCAAAACCATCAACAAGGATTATGGAGTTAACTTTTAGTTTCGGTTATTGGAATCCACCACACATCAACAGCTTTGTTTCTTTGGAAGCCTTAGGGGAAAGAAACGTAAAGAAATTTGAAGCATAAAGGAGCTCGATGACAATTCAAGAATCTTTAGATGTCGATTGACCGGTATCTCCAGCAGGCCGCCTGAGTAAAACAACCAAAAATGCAGAACTCTGAAGATTAAGTACGCAGCGACTTAGGTTTATAAGAGGTACAATATCCCTCATTTTTCCATAATTCATGTTTTTCATTTATTATGGATGTTTTCTCGAGATTTTTTTTTTTTTTCTATGTTCATTAAACGAAAAAAGTATGACAGAAACAATACATAATAGTATTTCATTTCATAATAATACTATCAACAGTGGCATGATACATAGGGTGGCCGATATTTTACCTTACAAAGAGGGTGAAATGTTATTGATCTAGGGGTTGAAAAGTCATTTGCTATACCTCTAACTAGAGGTGCAAAATGTGTCGCCCCGCACACGGTCGCGTGCTTCACATGCTATGTTCCGTGGTTATGATGTGCCAACGATTTAAACGTGATGTGCCGCGTCTTGTGCTTTACTAGTCAAAAACTAGGCACATCACACGAATAAACGCACGTCTTGCTGCACACGTGTTATAAACAATTTAAAATCACTTAATGGTATACATTAAAACGGACATTATTACTAGAATCTAAATAGACAAAGATATCATTTGAATTTTTTGGTAAAATCAACAAGTTTATTATTCAATAAAAGAAATAACCCATCAAATATAAAATTGAATCATTGTCATGTAAATTAATGTTCTAGTCAAATATAGGTAATGACATTATAACAACGATATTGAAATATATTTTCCAAATATTTTATTATATGTGTTGTTATAAAAATAAGTCAGCATAAAATGTCAAAAACTTGCTAGAATAGTGACTCTTTTGTGAAATATACACAAAATGTAATGTATTATGCCTTGTTATATTGTGTACTGGTGCATGCTATGACGTGCTTTCTTAACGTGTTGTGCTGTGCTGTGCCACGTGTTAATCCGTGACGCGTGCTTGTCTTTGGCTATCAGGTAATAATGAGTAAACCTAAAGCACATCCCATTTAACTAACGTGCTGTATTACACGTCTTGAGCTAAAATCCGCGTCTTGAGTCAACAGGCTGTGCTCAACTTTTTAGCGTCTTCATGTATCTGTACTCGTCGCTGGCACAAACTAGTTTACACTTCTACCTCTAACCAGCTGACAAAAACATCAGATAATTTTCTCTTTCATGTACAATTTCGAGCTTTTCAGATTTTATTTTTTTTGCATCAGTTTCTCAGTCTTCATCTGTATCTATAGATACAACCCTATCTGAATAGTTTACAAAGCCAAGTGTCAAAAACTAGGAAAGAAGAACGAACAGTATAAGGTTCAACTATCTTGATAGCATATTACTTATGGCCGACGTTTCTTAAAATGTCTATGCCAATGGAGCATAATTTACAGTGTGTTTTGACCTTGTGCAGCTATGAAAAGACTTGTGCGTTTTATAGATCAACAATTGGCATAATATTACATATAACTGCGAAAGACAAACGCGTAATGCAAGTGCATTCCATTTCAAGAACTGCATATATTGAAGATCCAGTCCGAAGGCCATCACTGTTAAAACGAAAAAAAGTGAGCAAAAAACTAAGCTGCCCCTTGTGATGTAAACATAAAGGTGAGAACCTTTACCTTGAAATAAAATTGACTAGATATAGCTGGTAACCTTGTATAATCCCTGGAATCCAAGTTGTAGCTTTCTGACACAAAGAATGTATTAGCTCGAGTCTGATTAATCATTTAGCACAACATTAATCATTTAGCACTATCGTAGGAAGTCGACTTGGGAAAATTTGATAAGAGTGAATTATAGAGCTTTTTCTTGTTTTGAATATAAAGAACGTATTGGCTTCTACCAAATTAACTATTGGCTCTCTAGCTTTCATTCTACTCCTTACTCGAGCAAAAATCCTCACCAGCCTCAAAATTGACATCTCTGTTGGAGATGCTCTATTGAGCCAACTAAATTAATGCTGTTAATTTCTGGAGGTGTGTTAATGGAGCCGAGTTGTGACTCAGTAGTCAGTTCCTCAGGAACACTCAGATCCAGTTTTATAGGTGTCCGATCCAATAAAACTGTACCTTTCCCCTAAACTAAGTACCTTTCCTAAACCAAATACAGTTCAGAGAGTGGCGCAATATAAAAAGGCTTATTAGGGTGCAGTGCAGTGACAAGGACAACCTATTTTTAGCTAAGTTGATATAAAAAAAGAAAACCTAACGAGTGGTATTTGGTGTTGAGGACTAACTAGGATATGGAAGACAATCCTGTCGACATTCTCCCCGACGAAATCAGGTGAATATATTTTCTAGATTACCAGTCGAGTCTGTATTAAATTCTAAACTTGT
>JAJJWX010002470.1:0-10579 GCA_023529315.1 Papaver bracteatum
TGATACTAACAAATTCTAAACAATAGTAAGGATCATCTTTGAATGTTTCCTAAAAAATCTATAAAGCCCAAAAAAATATCTAAAGAGCTCTGAAAAAGCTCTAAATCGTCTAGAAAGTTGTTAAAAGCTTTAATTTAGTTATATTTCGTCGCATTGGTATCTACCAATTAGGGGATTTTTTAAAGAATGATACTAAAAAATTCCAAACAATAGTGAGGATCATCTTTGAATGTTTCCTAAAAAGCCCAAAAAAATATCTAAAGAGCTCCGAAAAAACTAAAGAGTTCTGAAAAAGCTCTGAAAACGTCTAGATAGCTGTGAAAAGCTTTAATTTAATTATATCCCGTCGCGTTGGTATCTACCAGCTAGGGGATTCCTTAAAGAATGATACTAACAAATTCCAAACAATAGTGAGGATCATCTTTGAATGTTTCCTAAAAAGCCTTGAAAACTTTATAAAACCCTAAAAACTCTAAAAAGCCCAAAAAAATATCTAAAGAGCTCTGAAAAATCTAAAGAGTTCTGAAAAAGCTCGAAAATGTCTAGAAATTTCATGGTGAAAAAGCTTTAATTTAATTATATCCCGTCGCACTGGTATCTACAAATTAGGGGATTTGTTAAAGAATGATACTAACAAATTCCAAACAATAGTGAGGATCATCTTTGAATGTTTCCTAAAAAGCCTTGAAAACTTTATAAAACCCTAAAAACTCTAAAAAGCCCCAAAAAAAAAATCTAAAGAGCTCCGAAAAAACTAAAAAGTTCTGAAAAACGTTAAAAAGCTCTGAAAACCTCTATAAAGCTTTAATTTGATTATATCATGTTGCATTGGTATCTACCAGCTAGGGGATTCGTTAAAGAATGATACTAACAAATTCAAAACAATAGTGAGGATCATCTTTGAATGTTTCCTAAAAAGCCTTGAAAACTTTATAAAATCCTAAAAACTCTAAAAAGCCCCAAAAATAATCTAAAGAGCTCCGAAAAAAACTAAAGAGTTCTGAAAAACATTAAAAAGCTCTGAAAACCTCTAGAAAGCTTAAATTTAATTATATCATGTCGCACTGGTATCTACGAGCTAGGGGATTCGTTAAAGAATGATACTAACAAATTTCAAACAATAGTGAGGATCATCTTTGAATATTTCCTAAAAAGCCTTGAAAACTTTATAAAACCCTAAAAACTCAAAAAGCCCAAAAAAATAATCTAAAGAGCTCCGAAAAAACTAAAGAGTTCGGAAAAACATTAAAAAGCTCTGAAAAGCTTTAACTTAATTATATCATGTCGCATTGGTATCTACCAGCTAGGGTATTCGTTAAAAAATGATACTAACAAATTCCAAACAATAGTGAGGATCATCTTTGAATGTTTCCTAAAAAGCCTTGAAAACTTTATAAACCCTAAAACTCTAAAAATCCCAAAAAAATATCTAAAGAGCTCCGCAAAAACTAATGAGTTCTGAAAACGCCTAGATAGCGGTGAAAAGCTTTAGTTTAATTATATCAGGTCGCGCTAGTATCTTCCATCTAGGGGATTTGTTAAAGAATGATACTAACAAATTCCAAACAATAGTGAGGATCATCTTTGAATGTTTCCTAAAAAGCCTTGAAAACTTTATAAAACCCTAAAAACTCTAAAAAGAGCAATAAAATATCTAAAGGGCTCTGAAAAAACCAAAGAGTTCTGAAAAAGCTCTGTAAAATGTCTAGAAAATTGTGAAAAGTTTTAATTTAATTATATCCCGTCGCAATGGTATCTACCAGCTAGAGGATTCGTTAAAGAATGATACTAACGAATTCCAAACAATAGTGTGGATCATCTTTGAATGTTTCCTAAAAAGCCTTGAAAACTTTATAAAACCCTAAAAACTCTAAAAAGCCCAAAAAAAAAAAACTAAAGAGCTTTGAAAAACATTAGAAAGCTCTGAAAAGCTTTAATTTAATTATATCATGTCGCACTGGTATCTACCAGCTAGGGTATTCGTTAAAGAATGATACTAACAAATTCCAAACAATAGTGAGGATCATCTTTGAATGTTTCCTAAAAACACTTGAAAACTTTATAAAACCCTAAAACTCTAAAAAGCCCAAAAAAATATCTAAAGAGCTCCGTAAAAACTAAAGAGTTGTGAAAAATATCTGAAAACGTCTTGATAGTTGTGAAAAGCTTTAATTTAATACGAATCTTGATAGTTAAAGAATGAAAAGCTTTAATTTAATTATATCATTTAATTTCCAAATTCTGGAATCTTCCAGCTAGTGGATTTGTTAAAGAATGATACTAACAAATTCCAATTTTTTTTTTTTTGGTAAGTCAAAAAATTAAATTAATGAATAGCCAAATACAATGGAAATTAACAAGAAAGAGGCAGTAAAACCTGCTCCCTTGTCAACTAATTGAAACGAAAATAAGTTACATTAGGGAATTCAACCGCATTTAAGAACTCCGGTCTACCATTATAGTGTATTCCCACTTCTTTATCCAGGTAACAACCTTTCTTAGCCATCTTGTCCGCTGCAAAGTTAACTTCCCTATAAGAGTGAACAAATCTTATTGAATCGTATCTCACACTCACTTCTAACCAGCGTTTTCTTGAAAACCACGATAAAGATGAGTTTTTAAAAGCTTCTAGCACACTTGAAGAGTCCGAGCGAATGCAAATACGTTTGACTCCCCATCTTGTAGCCCATTCCATACCAATAATGACTCCATATAACTCCGCCAGATAATTGGTAGTAGTACCCAAACCAATAGACAAAGCTCCCAGAACATTGCATGACGAGTCCCTATCCATCACCCCTGCACCAGCTCTGCCCGGGTTCCCCCTCGAAGCCCCATCACAACAGATTTGAATCTCATTGTCTTCCGGAGGAATCCAAAAGCATTCTGTTGGATGGTGGAACCTAACCTTTCTATGCTTAACTCTAAAAAAGTCCAAAATCAGGACATCTTCAGCTGAGTTTTTCATGAAGCCCTTCAACCTGACTGAAAAGTCTTGAATGAGTTTCAGGACCCTTTTTAAAAACATGTTCTAGTTTGGTTTAATCCTGTCAAAAACACACCTGTTTCTCGCCGCCCACAGCTCAGACTTGATAACCATGATCGCCAGCAACCACAGATCCCGCACCATCTCACTCCTGCCTTTAGCTGCCTTATACGCTTTTACCAAATTACTGTCAGGCTTCAAACCAAATATTTGGGCTAACCAAGTCCAAGCTTTAGCTGCAAAGCTGCAACTGAATAGTACATGATCTAAAGTTTCCTCCGCGTTTCCACAAAGGCAGCACTTGTTTGCAAGAAGGATATTAAACCGAGTCTGAATTAGATCATAAGTTGCACACACTCTTCTCTCGAATTTCCAGTTCTGAGCAGCTAACACTGGGTGTATTTGCTTCCTCCACAGGATCGAGCTCCCTTCCATCAAAGGGTGTTTTTGTCTCAGAACTTCCTTTGCCGACTTGACGCTGAAAAATCCTTTTAGATCTGGCATCCAGATTCTGCTGGCCTCCCCTCCACTAGGTGTTGGGAGGTCAGAAATGTTGACAGCAGCCGCCTCAAATTGCTCCAGCTGAAAATCATCTTTGAATGTTCCCTAAAAAGCCTTGAAAACTTTATAAAACCCTTGGAACTCTAAAAAGCTCCAAAAAAATATAAAAACCTCTGAAAAATAAAGAGTTCTGAAAAAGCTCTGAAAATGTCTAGAAAGTTGTGAAAAGCTTTAATTTAATTATATTCCGTCGCGCTGGTATCTACCAGCTAGGGGATTCGTTAAAGAATGATACTAACAAATTCCAAACAACAGTGAGGATCATCTTAGAATGTTTCCTAAAAAGCCTTGAAAACTTTATAAATCCCAAAAAAATATCTAAAGGGCTCTGAAAAAACTAAAGAGTTTTGAAAAAGCTCTGAAAACGTCTAGAAAGTTGTGAAAAGCTTTAATTTAATTATATCCCGTCGCAATGGTATCTACCAGCTAGCGGATTCGTTAAAGAATGATACTAACGAATTCCAAACAATAGTGAGGATCATCTTTGAATGTTTCCTAAAAAGCCTTGAAAACTTTATAAAACCCTAAAAACTCTAAAAAGCCCCCAAAAAATCTAAAGAGCTCTGAAAACGTCTAGAAAGCTGTGAAAAGATTTAATTTAATTATATCCCGTCGTGCTGGTATCTATCGACTAGGGGATTTGTTAAAGAATGATACTAACAAATTCTAAACAATACGAAGGATCATCTTTGAATGTTTCCTAAAAAATCTAAAAAGCCCAAAAAAATATCTAAAGAGCTCTGAAAAAACTAAAGATTTCTGAAAAAGCTCTAAAACATCTAGAAAGTTGTTAAAAGCTTTAATTTTATTTATATTTCGTCGCATTGGTATCTACCAATTAGGGGATTTTTTAAAGAATGATACTAAAAAATTCCAAACAATAGTGAGGATCATCTTTGAATGTTTCCTAAAAAGCCTTGAAAACTTTATAAAACCCTAAAAACTCTAAAAAGCCCAAAAAAAAATCTAAAGAGCTCCGAAAAAACTAAAGAATTCTGAAAAAGCTCTGAAAACGTCTAGATAGCTGTGAAAAGCTTTAATTTAATTATATTCCGTCGCGCTGGTATCTACCAGCTATTGGATTCCTTAAAGAATGATACTAACAAATTCCAAACAATAGTGAAGATCATCTTTGAATGTTTCCTAAAAAGCCTTGAAAAGTTTATAAAACCCTGAAAACTCTAAAAAGCCCAAAAAAATATCTAGAGGGCTCTGAAAATGTCTAGAAAGCCGAGAAAAGCTTTAATTTAATTATATCCCGTCGCACTGGTATCTACAAATTAGGGGATTTTTTAAAGAATGATACTAAAAAAATTCCAAACAATAGTGAGGATCATCTTTGAATGTTTCCTAAAAAGCCTTGAAAACTTTATAAAACCCTAAAAACTCTAAAAAGCCCAAAAAATCTAAAGAGCTTAAAAAAACTAAAGAATTTGAAAAAGCTAAAACGTCTAGATAGTCTGTGAAAAGCTTTAATTTAATTATATCCCGTCGCGCTGGTATCTACCATCTAGGGGATTTGTTAAAGAATGATACTAACAAATTCCAAACAATAGTGAGGATCATCTTTGAATGTTTCCTAAAAAGCCTTGAAAAGTTTATAAAACCCTGAAAACTCTAAAAAGCCCAAAAAAATATCTAAAGGGCTCTGAAAAATCTAAAGAGTTCTGAAAAAGCTCTGAAAATGTCTAGAAAGCCGTGAAAAGCTTTAATTTAATTATATCCCGTCGCACTGGTATCTACAAATTAGGGGATTTGTTAAAGAATGATACTAACAAATTCCAAACAATAGTGAGGATCATCTTTGAATGTTTCCTAAAAAGCCTTGAAAACTTTATAAAACCCTAAAAACTCTAAAAAGCCCAAAAAAAAAAATCTAAAGAGCTCCGAAAAAACTAAAAAGTTCTGAAAAACGTTAAAAAGCTCTGAAAACCTCTATAAAGATTTAATTTGATTATATCATGTTGCACTGGTATCTACCAGCTAGGGGATTCGTTAAAGAATGATACTAACAAATTCAAAACAATAGTGAGGATCATCTTAGAATGTTTCCTAAAAAGCCTTGAAAACTTTATGAAATCCTAAAAACTCTAAAAAGCCCCAAAAATAATCTAAAGAGCTCCGAAAAAAACTAAAGAGTTCTGAAAACATTAAAAAGCTCTGAAAACCTCTAGAAAGCTTAAATTTAATTATATCATGTCGCACTGGTATCTACGAGCTAGGGGATTCGTTAAAGAATGATACTAACAAATTTCAAACAATAGTGAGGATCATCTTTGAATATTTCCTAAAAAGCCTTGAAAACTTTATAAAACCCTAAAAACTCTAATAAGACCAAAAAAAAAATCTAAAGAGATCGGAAAAACATTAAAAAGCTCTGAAAAGCTTTAACTTAATTATATCATGTCGCACTGGTATCTACCAGCTAGGGTATTCGTTAAAAAATGATACTAACAAATTCCAAACAATAGTGAGGATCATCTTTGAATGTTTCCTAAAAAGCCTTGAAAACTTTATAAAACCCTAAAACTCTAAAAAGCCCAAAAAATATCTAAAGAGCTCCGAAAAAACTAAAGAGTTCTGAAAACGTTTAGATAGCGGTGAAAAGCTTTAATTTAATTATAACACTTCGCGCTGGTATCTTCCAGCTAGGGGATTTGTTAAAGAATGATACTAACAAATTCCAAACAATAGTGAGGATCATCTTTGAATGTTTCCTAAAAAGCCTTGAAAACTTTATAAAACCCAAAAAACTCTAAAAAGACCAAAAAAATATCTAAAGGGCTCTGAAAAAATGAAAGAGTTCTGAAAAAGCTCTGAAAACGTCTAGAAAATTGTGAAAAGTTTTAATTTAATTATATCCCGTCGCAATGGTATCTACCAGCTAGCGGATTCGTTAAAGAATGATACTAACAAATTCCAAACAATAGTGTGGATCATCTTTGAATGTTTCCTAAAAAGCCTTGAAAACTTTATAAAACCCTAAAAACTCTAAAAAGCCCAAAAAAAAAAAACTAAAGAAAAAAACATTAGAAAAAGCTGTGAAAAGCTTTAATTTAATTATATCATGTCGCAATGGTATCTACCAGCTAGGGTATTCGTTAAAGAATGATACTAACAAATTCCAAACAATAGTGAGGATCATCTTTGAATGTTTCCTAAAAACACTTGAAAACTTTATAAAACCCTAAAACTCTAAAAAGCCCAAAAAAATATCTAAAGAGCTCCGTAAAAACTAAAGAGTTGTGAAAAAGCTCTGAAAACGTCTTGATAGTTGTGAAAAGCTTTAATTTAATTATATCCCGTCGCGCTGGAATCTTCCAGCTAGTGGATTTGTTAAAGAATGATACTAACAAATTCCAATTTTTTTTTGTTTGTTTTCTTTTAATTTTTTTTTAAATAAGTTATACTTTCATTTAATTTCCAAATTCAGACAAGAAACTAGTCGGAAGCCAAGCAACAAGCTGGGCTCCAACTCCTTTTTGAACTACCACACTTAACCTATGAAAAAGGAATTTAATTATATCGTTAGCATCATGACTAGCAATATAGTTAAAGAATGATACTAACAATTGTTCCGTCCCCAAATTCACCTAGTCTGGTAAGTCAAAAAATTAAATTAATGAATAGCCAAATACAATGGAAATTAACAAGAAAGAGGCAGTAAAACCTCCTCCCTTGTCAACTAATTGAAAAGAAAATAAGTTACATTAGGGAATTCAACCGCATTTAAGAACTCCGGTCTACCATTATAGTGTATTCCCACTTCTTTATCCAGGTAACAACCTTTCTTAGCCATCTTGTCCGCTACAAAGTTAACTTCCCTATAAGAGTGAACAAATCTTATTGAATCGTATCTCACACTCACTTCTAACCAGCGTTTTCTTGAAAACCACGGTAAAGTTGAGTTTTTAAAAGCTTCCAGCACACTTGAAGAGTCCGAGCGAATGCAAATGCGTTTGACTCCCCATCTTGTAGCCCATTCCATACTAATAATGACTCCATATAACTCCGCCAGATAATTGGTAGTAGTACCCAAACCAATAGACAAAGCTCCCAGAACATTGCATGACAAGTCCCTATCCATCACCCCTGCACCAGCTCTGCCCGGGTTCCCCCTCGAAGCCCCATCACAACAGATTTGAATCTCATTGTCTTCCGGAGGAATCCAAAAGCATTCTGTTGGATGGTGGAACCTAACCTTTCTATGCTTAACTCTAAAAAAGTCCAAAATCAGGACATCTTCAGCTGAGTTTTTCATGAAGCCCTTCAACCTGACTGGAAAGTCTTGAATGAGTTTCAGGACCCTTTTTAAAAACATGTTCCAGTTTGGTTTTAATCTGTCAAAAACACACTTTGTTTTCGCCGCCCACAGCTCGGACTTGATAACCATGATCGCCAGCAACCACAGATCCCGCACCATCTCACTCCTGCCTTTAGCTGCCTTATACGCTTTTACCAGATTACTGTCAGGCTTCAAACCAAATATTTGGGCTAACCAAGTCCAAGCTCTAGCTGCAAAGCTGCAACTGAATAGTACATGATCTAAAGTTTCCTCCGCGTTTCCACAAAGGCAGCACTTGTTTGCAAGAAGGATTTTAAACCGAGTCTGAATTAGATCATAAGTTGCACACACTCTTCTCTGGAATTTCCAGTTCTGAGCAGCTAACACTGGGTGTATTTGCTTCCTCCACAGGATCGAGCTCCCTTCCATCAAAGGGTGTTTTTGTCTCAGAACTTCCTTTGCCGACTTGACGCTGAAAAATCCTTTTTGATCTGGCATCCAGATTCTGCTGTCCTCCCCTCCACTAGGTGTTGGGAGGTCAGAAATGTTGACAGCAGACGCCTCAAATTTCTCCAGCTGAAAATCATCTTTGAATGTTCCCTAAAAAGCCTTGAAAACTTTATAAAACCCTTGGAACTCTAAAAAGCTCCAAAAAAATATAAAAACCTCTGAAAAATAAAGAGTTCTGAAAATGTCTAGAAAGTTGTGAAAAGCTTTAATTTAATTATATTATGTCGTGCTGGTATCTACCAGCTAGGGGATTCGTTAAAGAATGATGCTAACAAATTCCAAACAACAGTGAGGATCATCTTAGAATGTTTCCTAAAAAGCCCAAAAAAATACCTAAAGGGCTCTGAAAAAACTAAAGAGTTCTGAAAAAGCTCTGAAAACGTCTAGAAAGTTGTGAAAAGCTTTAATTTAATTATATCCCGTCGTAATGGTATCTACCAGCTAGCGGATTCGTTAAAGAATGATACTAACGAATTCCAAACAATAGTGAGGATCATCTTTGAATGTTTCCTAAAAAGCCTTGAAAACTTTATAAAACCCTAAAAACTCTAAAAAGCCCCCAAAAAATCTAAAGAGCTCTGAAAACGTCTAGAAAGCTGTGAAAAGATTTAATTTAATTATATCCCGTCGTGCTGGTATCTATCGACTAGGGGATTTGTTAAAGAATGATACTAACAAATTCTAAACAATACGAAGGATCATCTTTGAATGTTTCCTAAAAAATCTAAAAAGCCCAAAAAAATATCTAAAGAGCTCTGAAAAAACTAAAGATTTCTGAAAAAGCTCTAAAACATCTAGAAAGTTGTTAAAAGCTTTAATTTTATTTATATTTACCAATTAGGGGATTTTTTAAAGAATGATACTAAAAAATTCCATTGGTATCTACCAATTAGGGGATTTTTTAAAGAATGATACTAAAAAAATTCCAAACAATAGTGAGGATCATCTTTGAATGTTTCCTAAAAAGCCTTGAAAACTTTATAAAACCCTAAAAACTCTAAAAAGCCCAAAAAAAATCTAAAGAGCTCCGAAAAAACTAAAGAATTCTGAAAAAGCTCTGAAAACGTCTAGATAGTTAGGGGATTTGAAAAGCTTTAATTCCAAACAATTATATTGAATGTTTCTAAAAAGCCTTGAAAACTTTATAAAACCTGGTATCTACAAGCTAGAGGATTCCTTAAAGAATGATACTAACAAATTCCAAACAATAGTGAGGATCATCTTTGAATGTTTCCTAAAAAAGCCTTGAAAACTTTATAAAACCCTAAAAACTCTAAAAAGCCCAAAAAAATAATCTAAAGAGCTCCGAAAAAACTAAAGAGTTCTGAAAAAAACATTAAACCTCTAGAAAAGCTTTAATTTAATTATATCATGTCGCATTGGTATCTACCAAGCTAGGGGATTCGTTAAAAATGATACTAACAAATTCCAAACAATAGTGAGGATCATCTTTGAATGTTTCCTAAAAAGCCTTGAAAACTTTATAAAACCCTAAAACTCTAAAAAGCCCAAAAAATATCTAAAGAGCTCCGAAAAAACTAAAGAGTTCTGAAAAACCCCTAGTGAAAAGATTTAATTTAATTATATCATGTCGCGCTAGTATCTTCCATCTAGGGGATTTGTTAAAGAATGATACTAACAAATTCCAAACAATAGTGAGGATCATCTTTGAATGTTTCCTAAAAAGCCTTGAAAACTTTATAAAACCCAAAAAACTCTAAAAAGCCCCAAAAAAATATCTAAAGAGCTCTGAAAAAATAAAGAGTTCTGAAAAAGCTTAAAAAATGTCAAAGAAAATTGTGAAAAGTTTTAATTTAATTATATCATGTCGAAAAAATGGTATCTACAACTAGGATTTGTTAAAGAATGATACTAACAAATTCCAAACAATAGTGAGGATCATCTTTGAATGTTTCCTAAAAAGCCTTGAAAACTTTATAAAACCCTAAAAACTCTAAAAAGCCCAAAAAAAAAACTAAAGAGCTTTGAAAAACAATAGAAAGTTGTGAAAAGTTTTAATTTAATTATATCATGTCGCACTGGTATCTACCAGCTAGGGTATTCGTTAAAGAATGATACTAACAAATTCCAAACAATAGTGAGGATCATCTTTGAATGTTTCCTAAAAACACTTGAAAACTTTATAAAACCCTAAAACTCTAAAAAGCCCAAAAAAATATCTAAAGAGCTCAGTAAAAACTAAAGAGTTGTGAAAAAGCTCTGAAAACGTCTTGATA
>JAJJWX010002471.1:0-12767 GCA_023529315.1 Papaver bracteatum
GCTTTCAATCTCCTCAACACTATGACAATTACCCACCATCTATGGAATGCAATCAAAACCAATTTATTGGCTATGATGCATATCCTAGAGAACCTTATGGTGATTTTCATACATACCAACAACAACCTTGTAGTGGGTATGTAAGTCCAGCACCTAGGTGGGATAATTATACTTCTAATTGGCTTTATTCGAGTTGTATGAAAATTATGCATGGATTGCAAGATATGCAACAAAGGCTAGACCAACTTGACCGTAATAGAGAGTACGTCGCACAAACCAATTTCTGGAATATGCCTTCTTACCCGACTCCGGATCGTAGTTATGATCATTCACCCATTCAAAGGGAAGAGTCATGGGAAAAATAACCTATTGTAGCTAATGGTGGTAAGCGTGTGAACGTTAGAAAACTTGCGCAGAAATTATACAAGTTGGAAGACGATGGATACTCGGAAGAGCTTGTCGATGAAATTAGTAGGACTATTCATATGGAACTCAAACGACGTCGTGATAAAGGTTGGGAAATCGACGATGATTCTGATTATGGTGAGTCTGAAGATAAAGACAATGATGATTGTGTTGAAAAGGACCAACCTTTGGAGATATTTGATGACGTTAGTGTAGTTAACTCAACTCTTGATCTTTATAATGATCAAGAACCTATTCAAAAGGTACATGAGGATGGTGAAACTAATGTTTTTCAGAATTTTGGAACATTGTTTGAGTCTAATGAAGAGGAGTATGTTGAGAATGTGACCGTTATGACCAATATTATGGAAGACCCAATTGAGCTTGCATATGATTGTAATGAAGATGTTGATGTCGAGACTCCGGTTAAGGCAGAAACGGATGAAGAATGGTTGCAAGGTTTGATAGAGGACCATGATATACAAGAGGTGAATAATTCACTTGAATTTTTTAAGGATGAAGAGGATTCCGTAATCCAAGAGATTGTGAGAGGTTTGTCTAACCCTTTGCATGTTGATTCTTCTTCCTTACCTCTTATTGGTTTGAATGTATGTGCTTCGAAAACATTGTTGAATGACTTTGTTTCTCGATTTCCTCCATTAGAAAAACTTGATTCTCATACTATGCAGGATTTGGAACAAGAAACCGTGAAGTCCCTGATTTCTATATTCTTTATACACTTCCAAGTGTGGACAAGAATAAGTGTGGGGGAAGCTTTTATCGGTTCATAGCTTCATTTCTGTTTTATATTACTAATATTTGTGTGAAGCTAGTGTTTGCAAAACAGGTACTATGGATGGATCCCCAAATTTTCAGATTTCTAATATATGGGGAATGAATCTTACATGAAGTTAAGTCGGGCTGTCGACTTTAAAACAAGCGCTTAGTGGGAGGCAACCCACCGGTTTTGTATCTCTTATCCTTATCCTTTTACTTTTTATTTTATTTTTGTTTCGTTTATTTATTTTTTATTTTTTTCATATCATATTTGCATCCCCATGTTTAATTTCATTAATTCCATAATCTATCTTAGAAGAGAATTATGATGAATACCTTTTCGTCAGAAAATTTCAGACTGAGCGTAGTTCAGTCCAGAGACCATAACTGTCAGACCGTTTATCCAAACACTGTGAAATTTTGACACTGTGTAGAAAAAACGTAGGTGAACAACCTTTGTGAAATGGAGTTTTTCCAAATTCCGTACCAATTTGCACAGTATTTTCGTTTTATCTGCTGTTACGTTAGAATTCAGAACTTTCGGTTTTACACATTGAGGACAATGTGCAGTTTAAGTGTGGGGGAGAATTTATATGTTTGTATAGTTTGTTTTATGCCTTTAAAAAAAAAATCAGAAAAATAGAAAAACCAATAAATTTTTTTTTTGTGCTTTTTGAACTCCGAAATCTAGAACTTGTGCCTTTAGAATGACACCATTAGTGGATGAAACCATTTTGAATGCAGGAGTTGAGGAACCAATTAACTAAACGGGATGAACATAGCTCAGAAATCACAAATTAACATGATAGTTGTTACCATATCTCGGAATATCACCATATCACATTCTATTTTTATTTTTCCATATTTATCTATTGTTCTCTAAGTGCTTTGGTGGGTCACTAAAAATCGAGTTGTTATTACTGCTAGGATGAAATAGAGTGATTGAGTTACTAGAAAAATAAAAAAAATAAAATAAAAAAAACAAAGAAGAAAAGAAAAAGAGACCGGCCAATTAGACCAAACGGAATAAAAAGACACTTGGGAATAGAAGTATGTGTGAAACGTTGTCCCTGTCTCCGTCGCCTAAACAAGCGTGGAATGCAGGATCCAAGGAAACTATCATGTACTTGCTGACAAGAAGCATGCGCTTGGATCCAAAAGATTTAATCATGCTGTCACAAAAAAAAAAAAAAAAAAAAAAAGAAGAAAAGAAAAAGAGACCGACCAATTATACCAAACGGAATAAAAAGACACTTGGGAATAGCAGTATGTGTGAAACGTTGTCCCTGTCTCTGTCGCCTAAACAAGAGTGGAATGCAGGATCCAAGCCAACTATCATGTACTTGCTGACAAGAAGCATGCGCTTGGATCCAAAAGATTTAATCATGCTGTCACAAAAAAAAAAAAAGTGAATAAAGAGGAAAAGAAAAAGAAAAGAAAGTATTTTATATTGGTTGAATAAAGTGACTCCTGGTTCCCTTGTATATGCTAGTGAGTTGATGTAGAATTCAGCCAAGTAGCTCAATCCAATAGGAATAGGTTCATCTTGGCAGTGACCTTCAGACATATATGGGAAACATCGATCACTTGTGAACATTCGCCAACATCTACATCTATATCCATCTTCTTTATCTTTTCATTGTGATTGTGGTTTGTTAGTTTCCGAGTATTGTGGCTTGTTCGACTATCTAATTAAAACTTAACTTACTAATATATGAATTGAATTTGTGCAAGGTACCTCCTCCTGTAGTCATTTTGGATTTGTTCATTGATTGGTCACAAATAGACGGAGTTGGAAATATAGGTTTTGTAGGCAGACCTCTTGTAAACCTTCACGAGACTAAAACTCGTCCACTAGGGACACCTAGGGGTTTAAAGGCTTGTTATTTATGCTTAGAGTAACCGTGGCCTCGACGAGACGGAGTTGTATGTATCTTTTATAATTATTTTGTTTGATTTGCTCGAGTACTAGCAAAGTCTAAGTGTGGGGGAATTTGATAGGTGTGATAAACACCTAATTTTATATCTAGTATTTATGCTTCCTTTGCGATTTTTCGTGTAAATTATGTATCTTATGATTACTTTTGAGTTTATTAGGTACTTTGGAGTCATTCGGAGCAAAAGAAGAAGAAAGCGTCCATGTGGAGCGTAAAGGGTCAAAAGTGTCATTTCGTTACAAGTACTATCCGGATCCCAGTCAAGGTTAAGGGGCATACTCTATTTGGAGGAGTACTAAACAATGAGAAGTAATGGTTGAGGGGATGCCAATGTGGCTATCCCTTATCAGAGTGACCGGCTACCAATAACAACCACAAGCCACTAACCCTATATCGAGATTTGGTCAATCGTTCTCATCCCCTCATTCACAAATTCCACCTGAAATTGAGAAGAAAGTTAACCAGCAGCCATTGCTGCCGTTTTTATCCGAGAATGAAACTGAGATGATGATTGAGATTCTGTTGCTGTTGTTGAATCGAATCGAGAGATGGGTGAGGGTTCGTGATGAAAGAAATTGAGAGAAATTATAGCAGAATTGATGTCCAAGACATGGAGGTAATTGGTGGTGTTCTTGAGCAGAGTTAGGGTTGAATTGGGGGTTTATCAATGAATCGAAAGAAGATGGGGTTTGTTGCTAATGGAGAATTAGAGATGGTGAAGAGAAATGGGTCCGTGGTTGAGTTGAAATTGAATCCTAGAAGATGATGCTGTTAATGAAATGGGGTTATGGTTATGAATAAGGATTGGTGGCTCAAATTAAGAACTCAGTGGATTTGATGAGAAGATGGTGGTGGTCAAGCAATAGGAGTGGTTTGAATCTGTTTGAAGACAAGCTGAAATTCAACAAGGGTTTTGAAATTGTGGTTGGTGGTCTTGTTAGGGTTTGAGTTCTGTGTGATTGTGGAGACTCGAAGGTACATTCTGGTTTATGTTTTGGAATCTGGTGGAATTTGAGATGGGAGGCGGTTGGAGTTAGTCTGGTGTTTGATAATGGAGATGGAAGTACTGGTGATTGTAATTATTGCAGGAAATGGCATTTGCAGTGGGCTGTGGAAGTGAGGCACTGTTGTTGTCTCAGGTTTGAGAACCAAATGGTTACGCATCTTTGAAGTGAGGTGTCTGGTGAGTGTTGCATATACTAGCTTGATTACAGGGAAGGAGTGGCTTGAGCTAATGGTGGTGTGGCTTATGAGTGAGATACAGATGCAAGCAGTAATGACTAGGCCTGGAGCATTAGTCTTGCCATGGCCTGGTTTTGCAAGTTACAAGATTTTTTGTTCTGGTCCTGCACTTGGTTGAAGTAAAAGGTGGAAGGTTGTGGCATGGTGCAATGATTTGGCAAAGCTGTTGTGGTTCAGTGTAAGTGACTGGTGAAGGAGATTGCAGGGGAGAATGTAGTAGCTGATGTGTGATTTACAAGGTCTTGTGATGGGCTATAGTTTAGCAGGTGCAAGTGATGATTATGGACTGAATTGGAGTGTCGAGGGTTGCTTCTATGGGATAGGTGGTGGCAATGCAGGAGGAGAAGCTATGGGGTTGTTCTTAGGAAGTAATGGATGGACTGAAATTGAAGCTCTGAGATGCATTTGCGATTACAATGGTGTGTTGGAGTTTTAGTTGTGAACTCGGTGGACAAGAAGGTGCAACATGGCCATCATGTCTGAACTAATGATTGCAACAGGTGGCTGTGCAAGTCGGCGCAAATGGTTTATGGCCTGGAACTCGCCTTTCGAGCCGAGTTAGCTTTGACTCAGCAACTGACTCGGTCCGACTCAGTGTTTCCATTTGACCCGGTTGACTAACGAAGACCATTAAGTCAACAGTTAACTTTGACGATGGACTGATGGAATATTCCGTCGACGGTGAAGCAGATGTCGGCGACAACTTTTCTCACCGGATTCCGGTCAACTTCCGGTCAAAAACCCAATTTTCCGGCGACGAGTTTTGGGGCATATTTTCTACACGGGTTTCTCTCTCTTGTGGGCTTGGTGGACTTCTAAATAATGGACTTTGGAGACTAGACCTAATTTTGGAACAAGGAGAGCTATAAAAGGAAAACTTCTACAACTTTTGAATTATTATCTTATATTCTTCTACTTTGTTCTTTCTTCTTTGATATGATAAATGTTAGGGTTTCTCTTTCTTATTGTTATGATAAATGTTGGGGGTTTAGAAACATGTTAGGGTTTCTCTTTCTTCTTGTTATGAACTCCTTGAATATGAGCTAGAGTTTTATTATTGGTTATGGAATAATTGGATTTCACATAATATGGTTTTTGATATGATAAATTAGTTTTGTCTCCATACTTTATCGTTTATGATTCACTGTTTAAATTGTTACATGAATTGAATGCTTGTTTGATCGAGTCGCGAATCGTTTGAGTTTGTTTTCATCTCTATTGCTAGATTAGGGTTTGTTATACGTAAAAGTGATAGATTCCTGATTGAAAGTAGCATGAATATGGTTATAGCTTGTAGTGATGCATCCTTATAATCATATGTGAACCATAACCTTTGTTAAATTGAATTAGTGCGTTTTCCACGTTCGATTGCTTTGATTGGCCTGATTTCATAGAACTTAATGCATCTAGGGAATTAAACTTGATTAGTGCTTTTACACGTTAGGTTGTTCTTTTAGATAGAACTCATACTCGCATCTTTTAATGTGTTTGTTGATGACAAAAGGAGATTAGCGGGATATTCTTGCGATCAAGGTATTCTAGGGCTTTTGATAAAAGTTGAGATTAAATATCAATTCTACTTATTGTGAAGAAAACATATTTGTGAATGAAGATGAATCCTTAACCAATATCTTTTCTATTTGATTTGTTTGCTTATTTCTTTCTTTGCTTTTATTTTACTTTTACTTTACAAAAATCATAAAAATACCCGGTGTTTTATATAAGGAACCGAAAATATATTGACAACCTAGACCTCTCTGTTGGATCGATCCTTTCTTGCCCTTGCTATATTTATATTTTGAATAGTAAGAAAGTGTAAATTATTTTTGATGCATACGATAGCGATCATTAACGAGGAAACCGCAAATGCAGATTAACCCCGGGACCTAGTCCAGATTAAACATACATTGTATTAAGACGCTACAGACACTAGCCTACTCCAAATTAACTTCGGTCTGGACTGTAGTTGAACCCCAACCAATCTCACACTGATCCAAGGTACAATTATGCTCCTACGCCTCCGATTCCAGTAGGATATTGCGCACTTGATTCCCTTAATAAACAAATCTGTCTCACCAGAAAAGTCTACAGGTAATAGCTAAATTCGTCTCCCACGAATAAACCTACAAGTTTTGTTCCGTCATTTGATAAATCAAGGTGAACAGGAACCAATCGATAAAACAAGACTTATATTCCCGAAGAACATCTCACTTTCATCAATCACCTCACAATAAACTTAATCGACGCAGCGAAGAAGATTATTGAAGAATCACAAACAATGAGATAAAGATGTTTGTCACTACATTTATCTTGCCTATTGGAGATAGAAATCTCAAGCCAATTATTACAATTGTACTCGTACGATAGAAACAGCAAGATCAGATCACATAACTACAAGAAAAGTAGTATCGGTATGGCTTCACAATCCCAATGAAGTCTTTAAGTCGTTAACCTGGTTTTGGAAGAAGAAAACCAAAGGTTAAAGGAGAATCGACTCTAGTTTTAGCAAACTAGTATCACACATAATGCGTGGGGATTAGGTTTCCTAGTTGCTAGAGTTCTCCCTTATATAGTCTTTCAAATCAGGGTTTGCAATCAATGTTAGCTTACTAACAAAGCATTCAATATTCAACGTTAGATGAAAACCTAATTAGATACAAGCTAATATCTCTCAATCGTTAGATTGAAAACTTAGATTGTCATACACACATGTACTTGACGTTTTGAGTTCATGTAACCGTACCCAAACGTGTACAATGGTTGGTTCAATATTAGTCAACCAAATGGTTAACCAAATGATAACTTTCATATCAACCATATTCTTCTTCACCATAACTAGTCCAAATGACTCAAATGAACTAGTTAGAGAGTTGTTCAATTTATATGAGGTCTCATGTACTACACAAGACATAATTGAATAAAAAACCATGTGATTCACTCGAATCATTTCATGAACTATAAATCCACGGTTTGCAAAAGCATTCCTTAGTAATTTAAGATAAGTTCACGAACAACATTTTCAGACATAACCTCTTGAGTTCGCGGACTCAAGCTAACCGGTTGAAGTTAATAAACTCGTGAGAATTTTCAGGATGAGAACTTCCGTCGATTCATGGACCGACACCTGAGCTTCAACTTCAAGCAGATATTCTCGGGTTAGGGAACTTATGGGGTCCTTCCGCGAACTGAGTTGCTGCTCACGTTCTGGTTCCACTTGATCAACAAAGTTCGCAAACTTCGGTTCAAGTGTTAAGGACTTATACATATATGTGTTGCCAAAACAATGTTTATATCCCTCAATGGTTATATAGTCTAAACTCTCATTTCAATCATTGAAACATTCTCAGAGGACGTTATATGGTTGTTATTCACAAACTATTTTTCATCAGAGCGATTTCCAAAGTGATTGAAACATAACATGACTTTCGTCACTAGGCAAAGATGAACTTGGCTAAAGAGAAAGATTTACCTACACCCATTTTGAGAAATAAATAAGCGAGATATACTCAGCTCGAAATGTCACATGTGCATATTCTTAGTCTATATAGTAAAACGACTTTTGTCTCAAGATAGGAGATAGAGTAGATAGACTTTTGAGTGATAGATAAGTTCAAGTCTCCGCATAATTTTTAGTGGATGAAGATCCACTGGTTCCTTGGGTAGTCATTCGTCTTGTATGATGATCGTCGTGGATTTCTTGATCTCAACTACACTTTCTATCCTAGTCCGAGACCTTAGCTATAGTAGACTAGAAATCAAAACTATATAGTTTTGATCACTAAGATTGATAAACATGCTTGAGATAGAATCGCATGCGAGTTTGACCGAGCAGTGGTCTAACACTTAAAAAACCAAAATGAAAAATTTGTCCCGTGTTTTTCCTCATAATCTTCCAAAGCACGTTGAGATTATTATGACCAATAAATAATATTTTTATCAATAACAACAACATCGTAAATATAGCTTATGTTGAAATTAATCTTCAGTAGTAACTTGAAAACTTCCCACAAGACCTCGAGATTGACCTTTGTTTATTAATTGAGTTAAAGCTTCCTAACCACCAAAAACATTGTAGGAGCTTTAGGAGATCTGATCGTCGGGTAGATGTCATCGTCATCATCATGCATCAACGGAGTGGAACCGAAGCCGTATTTTCGGAGTAGGACCGAAGCCACGTTGGCAAAGCCTCTTATGCTTCTTAGTAGCTAACTAGGACGGTGTTTGCAGCAACAATCATTATCTTTCATCAAGCATCTTGGCTGCACTCCTTTTGAATCATCTTCCAGATTGCTTCGTCTTTGGATTTTATGTCGTCGTTGCAAGACTTGCTTCATCAGCATCAGTCTTTGTTTCATCATCGCTGGACTTGGCACTATCATCATTGTATTTTGTACCATCGTCATCGATCTTGAGCCGGGCTACATTGTGGTTACGTAGTGGCTGTACTGCAATGTTGGACTTTGGCATATCGTCACGAAACTTCTCACCAACATCGGGTTTTGGCACATCGTCACAAAACTGCTCATCATTATTGGACTTTGGCACATCGTCATCGATATCGGACTTTCCGTCTTCGTCTTCTGACCTTGGTTCATCGTGGCAGGACTTTGCATCATCGACTTTGTATCAAACTGTGGACAACTTTGGTTCACCTCCACCAGATTTTGAATCATCGCAGCAACAGTTTGGATCCTCATCTTCCGGCTTTGAATCATCATAGCAAGATTTTGGCTTATCATCGACTTTAGTTCTTTGTCATCATCGGGATTGGACCATCGTTGCTGACGTTGTGCTTCGTGATACTTTGGTAATTTATACCATCATCGCAGGCATTGCATCATCGCAGTTGCAACACTGTACATCAGGTATCTTATTGTTCTTCGGGTCACCATCATGGTCGGTCATCAGATCTAGTCCATCGTCACAAGGCTTATCTTCATAAGCATGAGGACCGGAGCTATCATTGGAGCTTTGGATCGAAACATTATCTTCTATCTCCTTCGTTGGGATGCCATGGTGGTACCCGCTGGTGGATTTCATTGATATCTTGTCCCTGCAAATTTATAAAATCATGGAGACAAAAAGGGTTACAAAAGATTACATGGTGCTAATTTATGCAAATACTCGCAACTAGCTGAAGCGAATCCATGGATCAGGTTAAAACAAGTTCCAAGGCGATTATTCGTTGAATCATTTTCACAAACAGTTAACAATCAGATTTGTAAACTCAGTTCAGGGCATGAACTATGGGGAAAACAAACCTACCGATGGCCGAGCATCAGGTTAAAATCGAAGAGAGGCTATGCTCGTCCCAAAATGAAAGCAACATGAGTTTGAAGAAAAAACGATAATGTCAAACAATATTGGGTTAGAAACCAACACCACTAGTAGAAACAAATCCAAAGATTGGGTAGCAATCAGATCTCCACACGACGGTTCATTGAACCATTTTTTCCAACTGGTCAAAGGCATGTTAAAAGGTTGAATACAAAGCTCGTTTATCATTACAAATCTGAAAAGTCTGTATATCATTGCATCTAAATAAATATCAGCAAGAGGCTGTTTTTGGATAAAAATTATTGAAAAGGTGAAAACCCCCTCCTGGGTCTTTTAGAGACTCGGGAAAATATGGGGTTCATCAACATGTATAAAACCAATTTCAGAAAGATTCATTTCTGAGAATAGTAAATTAAAAATTAGTAAAATTGAATTCTAATTTCGGAAAGCAAAGCCATTACTTAATCGTTTTCGAGGGTCGTAGATTGATTTTTTTTAAATTGAAAACCTATTTCAAAAATAAAAGCTTGAACAGTAATAGATCTTGAACAGGTAGAATAAATTCTTTGTCCATTCCCTGTTTCTCTAGCGCCAAATTGTTACTACCATTTTTATGGTAGCACAACCAAATGAATGAAATGATAAATCTGTTAGAGCATTGCTCGGTCAAACTTGTATGCATTGCTATCTCAAGCATGTTTATCAATGTTAGTGATCAAAACTATAAAGTCTTGATTTCTAGTCTACTATAGCTAAGGTCTCGGACTAGGATAGAAAGTGTAGTTGAGCCCAAGAACTCCATGACAATCATCATACAAGACGAAGGACTACTCAAGGAACCAGTGGATCTTCACCGACTAAAAGGTATGTGGAGACTTGAACTTATCTATCACTCAAAAGTCTATCTACTCTATCTCCTATCTTGAGACAAAATTCGTTTTACTATATCGACTAAGAATATACACATGTGATATTTCGAGCCGAGTATATCTTGCTTATCTATTTCTCAAAATGTGTGTTGGTAAAGCTTTCGCTTTAGACAAGTTCATCTTTGCCTAGTGACGAAAGTCATGTTATGTTTCAATCATTTTGGAAATTTCTCTGATGAAAACTAGTTTGTGAATAACAACTATATGACGTCCTCTGAGAATGTTTTAATGATTGAAATGAGAGTTTAGACAATATAACCACTGGGGAATATAAACATTGTTGTGGTAACAGATATATGTATAAGTCCTTAGTACTTGAATCGAAGTTTGCGAACTTTGTTGATCAAGTGAAAACCGGAACTTGAGCGTTAATCCAATCAATGCAATCAAGTGAACGTGCGTAGTTCTCGAACCGAGAATTTTGCTGGAGATGTAGATCGGTTTGATCATGAATGACGGAAGTTATCGAACCCGAGAATTTTTGCTGGAGTTTGTGAACTCCAACCGGTTACTTGATTCCGCGAACTTGAGTGGTTATGTCTAAAAACGATGTTCGTGAACTTATCTAAATTATCTAAGGAATGTTTTTGCAAACCGTGGATTTATAGTTCATGAATTGATTCGAGTGAATCACATCGTTTTTGCTTCAATTGTGTCTTGTGTAGTACATAAGATCTCATAGCAATTGAACAATTCTATAACTAGTTCATTTGAGTCATTTGGACTAGTTATGGTGAAGAATAATATGGTTGATAAGAAAGTTATCATTTGGCTAACCATTTGGTTGACTAATATTAAACCAACTATTGTACACGTTTGGGTACGGTTACACAAACCCAAAATCGTCAAGTACATATGTGTATGGCAATCTAAGTTTTCGATCTAACGGTTGAGAGATTTTATCTTGTATCTAATCAGGTTTTCATCTAACGGTGAATATTGAATGCTTTGTTACTAAGCTAACATTGATTGCAAACCCTGATTTGAAAGACTATATAGGGAGAACTCTAGCAACTGGGAAACCTAATCCCCACACATTCTGTGTGATATTAGTTTTCTAAGCTAGAGTCGATTCTCCTTTAACCTTTGGTTTTCTTCTTCTAAAACCAGGTTAACGACTTAAAGACTTAATTGGGATTGTGAAGCCAGGCCGATACTACTTTTCTTATAGTTGTGTGATCTGATCTTGCTGTTTTTATCGTACGAGAAAAATTGTAATAATTGGCTTGAGATTTCTATCTCCGATAGGCAAGATATATAAGTAATCACAAACTTCTTCGTCTCATCGTTTGTGATTCCACAATATCTTTTTTTGATGCGTTGATTAAGATTATTGTGAGGTGATTGATAAAACTGAGCCGTTCTTCGGGAATATAAGTCTGGTTTTATTGATTGGTTCATGTTCACCTTGATTTATCAAAAGATGGAACAAAACTCATAGGTTAATTCGTGGGAGACAGATTCATCTATCTTGTAGACTTTTCTGTGTGAGACAGATTTGTTTGCTAAAGTCTTCGACTCTAGAGACAGTATCCTACTAGGATCAGAGGCATATGAGCATAATTGTACCTTGGATCAGTGTGAGATTGATTGGGGTTCAACTACAGTCCATACCGAAGTTAATTTGGAGTAGGCTAGTGGCTGTAGCGGCTTAATACAGTGTATGTTTAATCTAGACTAGGTCCCGGGTTTTCCGCATTTTGCGGTTTCGCGCTAACAAAATACGTGTATGTGTTATTTCTTTCAGATTATATTTTGATATATAATTGAAATAATACAGGTTGTGCGTTGTTCAATCAATTAGAATATCCGACCTTATTGGTTGTTGATTTAAATTTATTGACACTTGGATATTGGTCTTTGGTACCATCCAAGTTATCTCTCTTTGATTAGACTCGCGATGCTCATTAGCTTGAGTAAATCAAATTGAGATATTGAGATAATAACTCCTTGAGTATTTTCTATTGATTGAGTCTAGTTGATTCTCTAGAAAACAACTTGGAGTTTTCCATACAGATTGCTAATCGAAATATTGGGTGAGGTTGTTAGACCCCCGTTTTTTCAATTGGTATCAGAGCAAGCAAACACATTCAAGACTTGATAAGTCTGTGTTTGTAAGCGATATGACTCTATGGACATAGGTGCTATCTCAATAAACGAACCACCAGTCTTCGACGACTCTAATTACTTATGGTGGAAA